>JAQYXR010000168.1:0-168578 GCA_030545055.2 Neoaliturus tenellus
GATGTAACACATTCCGGTAAGAAAACAGTAACAATATTAAAAGTCAATAGTATAGACATAACTTGTAACATTATACAAGGAGCTTACAGGGATGGGGCTAACACCCATATAATACATACTTTTTACCCAAGTGTACCACCTGGATTTAAAATTGTTGAAAAGCCACAAAACCTGGTATATCTACCGTTGAACACCACTTTCATTTAAGACATCGTGTTGAGCGTATTGGATCAAGACGGTAACTTGGTAGACTTCAGAGAAGAGCCTATTACGGTTAGATTACATTTAGAATCGACACTTTAATACAAAATCATGGGTTTAACATTTAAAAGCGAACAACCTACGGGAAACCGCATTAGTAGCTCTTCAGCTGTGGAGGAGTTAACACGCGAGAACATTCGTTTCTTAGAGAGAGTTGGATTAAAATTAACCGATTATGGATATACTGGATATAGCGCAGGGTCCAACATTCGACGAAACCCTATGGGAAAAAGAATATCACACCCACAACCCTTACACTTCATCGAAATTAAACAATAACGATGAAATTCGTATTCCCATACAACATCAAGACATTTACACACTACCATGTGAAAGTTACTTGTATATTGAAGGAAAAGTTACTAAAAAGGACGGTACTACTACTGGTACAACAGTTCCATTTATAAATAATCCTATGGCTTTCCTGTTTGATGAAATTAGATATGAAATATCAGGTGTAACAGTTGATTCCACTAAAAAAGTAGGTATTACAACAACTTTAAAAGGATTAACATCTATAACACCCAATGAAACCAATTGACTTAAACCTGCCGGATGGGTATTACCTACGATTGACACAATCACTCCAAATTCAGATGGATATTTTGATTTTCATATTCCATTACGTTTGTTGCTTGGTTTTGCTGAAGATTATAGGAAAATAATATTAAACGTTAAACAAGAATTAGTTTTGTTGAGGTCTTCTAACGATAAAGACATCATTAAAGCTGCAGATAATACGACGGATGCAACTTTAGAATGGAAATTAAAATTAGACAAAATTGTATGGAGAGTTCCACATGTTAAATTAGCTGACGAGCATAGAATGCTACTTTTAAGAAAATTAAAAGCCGATCGTGATATTGTTATTCCATTTAGAAGCTGGGAATTCCATGAGCATCCCAGTTTACCTACTACGGATCGACACACTTGGACTGTTAAAACATCAAATTATGTATAACGAGCCAGGTATATTATATTTGGTTTACAAACAGGTAGAAGAGACGCCATCACTAAACATGCAGGACAATTTGATCATTGTGACTTGAAAAATATTAAAGTTTATTTAAATTCACAATTCTTTCCATACGACAATTTAAATGTGTCATTCACTAAGAAGAAATACAGTATATTGTACGATATGTACGCAAGATTCCAAAGTTCATATTACGGTAAAGCAAATACACCTTTATTATCACCTGAAAAATATTTCGATGCCTACCCAATAGTTGTAATCGATTGTTCTAAACAAAATGAATCAGTAAAATCATCAAGTGTGGATATAAAAATAGAAATGGAATTCAACGCGGCTATACCGGCTAATACAACTGCATACTGTTTAATTCTACATGATAAAATCGTAACATACACACCTTTAACTGGAATCGTTAAAAATGTATTGTAAAAAAACCGGATTTGTTACATTCCATTGCATTCCGCGAGTATAAAAGCAGAGCGTACAGACCGCTCCTCATCAGTTTGTTTTCTACTGTTGTATGGGTAGCATTGTATTCAATATGGCTTCTCCTAGTGGTACACCAGAAAATGTAGTAGATATTGAGAAGGAGATATCCGACTTTTTAAATCTTCAAGGTCAACCGGAAGGAGATGAACACAACCCTTGCGGACAACTACACGCCAGTAATAATGTTGAGAAAAAAGGTAAAAGAAGAAAGAATGTACAGAAGAGGAAAAGGGATATTGAAGATAATATTTCTCCTAACATATTGAGTGAGGTATTCTTGCGAATATTTTATCCAATTTCATCCAGTTTGGACAAAAGTGTTTTAATTGGTGTTATGAAATCGACGGATTATTCACCTACTGTAATTTTAACTCATGGGCCCAAAATGATTTTGTTTACGGACACTGCTTGGGAATCGTTTATGAAACACTTGCATCTGCTAGAATGCTATTTAAGTAGTAACATGTTTGGAAGAAAGACAAGAGTAGGCCTTTTGGATTCAAATGTGGAAATCGATATTGTTAAACATCGTGGTGATCATCAGTTGCGGTTTAGAGACACAACAAGACATGATAACAAGATTCAACTTAATCGAGAAGAGTTTTTTATTCTAACTTGTGCAACTGAACCAATAACAAGATACTTGAGACAACTGGTGTTTTCAAGTTCGATTATTAAAGATTATCTGGAAGACACTTTGGACAAACAACCGGACGCACCTATATTGTACGGGCCTGTGGATACTTCTATATTCAATAGGGTTCCTCACGAAGTACAAATGTGGAGACAATTGGAAAAGTACGCTCAACTACATAAGAAATCAGTAAAACGTGAAGAAGAGGGAGAAGAAGGAGGAGAAGAATCAAGTGTTAGTGATGAAAATGAAAACAAGGAAAATGTAAATATGGAAACCTAAATGACAATCAACTACACAGCAATGGTTAATTTTAAAAAAAATATCAAACACTTTGTGGGGTTAGGCCTACCGGGGACGGTGCCCACGTTAAATATACACCAACGCGCCAACAACTGTACGGCCAGGTATAAAAGTCGTACCTACCGTGGTGTGGAAATCAGTTGACCTTTGGACTTCGTCATGAGCAGACGAGTGATCTTCGCAATGAACAAGGAAGAAGAACAAGTAAAGTCCAAACCTGGTATAATTGAGTTCCAAGCGTTTCGGGGTAATGATGATAGATTTATCATAAAAGAACTTGTGTTTTTCGACATCAATACAAGTTTTCCATATACATTTTTGTTCAAACCACCATGTTCTTATTCATCTTTAACTAGCAAAGCCGCTACTACCAACAGGTGGATTTCAAAATATTTCCATCATATCGATTGGTATGATGGTTTTGCAAGTTACACGGACTTGTATCACATCATGCATCAGTTTTCAAACAGGTTTACCGATATTTTCACAAAAGGACTGGAAAAGAAGAGATGGATCGAAGAATTTACTCATGTTCCGGTTAATGATGTGGAATTGGATAAAAATTACAAGTATAGGATGGAAAATGTTTGTATTTGTACTAAAAGTCCAGAACATGAAAAAGATAGACATTGCGCTTTAAAAAACGCCTATAAACTCGCATCTTACCTTCAAAGTGGGGAAATAGGGAGTGGTGGGGGTAACGGGGGTTATATAAGTGAGGAGCAGACCGGGACCTGGCATGAGTATTACTCGAGATTCCGAGACGACAACATCTCCCAGCAAGAAGACGAAGAAGACGATCTATATCTCGACCATGGCATCTCACCAGTTCCTGCAAGCTTTGGTTGAGCAGTTCAATGCTCACTCCAAATCTACCATACTACCCGTCAAGAAGTGTTCCGAACTTAAAGACAAGAAGCACTACATTATCCACGCCATGAAGAAGATGGAGACTACAGTTGGAGAGGCCATCTGCTGCAGTCTTAGCGAGGCACCATTCACTCCGGGGGATGAGCCCAAGTTCCAAGTCTACCTGCCGAAACGTTTCGTCCATCTCCTCCAGAACGAGGATCTGCGCTCCATCCAACCCGGCTGTCTCTACCTGGTTTCCCACGGTTGCACGGGTAGTAATTCCATCGAGTTGACCATCCACATTGCCGACAAGCAGCAGTGTTAGATTTAAGTTTTACTGTTGTACATATGTTATTGTAATGTTTTATAAATAAATAAACCATAAAAACAAAAAAAAATACAAAAGACAAAAAAAATGCAACATATCAATATGTGAAGTTTGTCACATATTGATATGTTGCATTTTTTTTAAACTTCGCGGGTGACCTTGACCTTTGACCTTTGCATTTCACAGTTACCCCCACCACCACGCTACAAGTCAAACCTGCTTGAATGCAAACACCCCCACCACTTTTTCATATACCTCCAAGCGCTGTGCCTCGGCTTCATTTCTACTCCAGCAGCCGACCTAGCAACATCAGGATGTCTCTGAACGTAAGCTGTGCCAGCTATGAGGAGGTGACTATCAAGACGCAACAGGAGCTGAACGATTTGTACAAGGAGTTGCAGATAATGGTGGCAAGAGGCTACCGTATAAATGTGCCAGTCTACGCTTGCAATATACGGAACACCCGGCAGCCAAAGGAAGAGCCAGGACACTCCTCGACAGCTTCCTCACCGACGTCCATGAAGACCGAGCCGGACAACTTGGATTACTTCAGCTGACTAGCAGTTGTATTTCTTATTCTAACCATTGTAGAATATGTTTATTTTTTCATTATATTAAAGAAGTAAAAGAGCAAAAACACCTATCTTGTTACTGACATATGAGCTCAGTAACAAGATAGGTTTTTTTTAAAACACAGTTTGAATGACCTTGAAACCTCCCCCTCCACTGCTTCGCTACCCCCACCACTTGACTATTGGTGTACATGGCACATCACAATTGGAAACCTCATTCCATCTTCAACAGCCAAACCGACAACATCAACAATGGCAAACCTACCAACAGATGAAAGATGTCCTCACGCATGCTGTGACTTCGTCCACGTGTTGGAGAAGAGGATGCAGGAGAGGGCGATAAGAAGAAAGCAGATCCACTCAGAAAATATCATGATAGTCAACGGCTATCTTTTATTGTTCGGCCTTATTATGGTTGTACTTTTCATACTGTATGGCATAGTCACATGTGTCGGCAAGGTTGCAGAAGAAAACACCCGCCACCATCAGTTGGAAAGTTTCAATGTTACTTTGTAGGTTTTCCTTTTTTTAAAACTCCGTTTGGATGACCTTGAAACTTCCCCCACTACTCCACCACGCTCCCCACCACTTCACCATGTTCCTGCATGAGCATCACATCACCCGTCATTCCTTGTTCGACAAGCAACCATGGCGGACAACACCATCAGCCAAGCTGACTCCACTACTGATGTTGGAACGATTACAGGTTGGACACTATCCATCGACAGTGTTCACTATTTGGAAACAATTTGCGAACGGATGAAAGAAATACTGCGGGACAACCCTGGGATCATAATTTAAATGAATTTCAACTATGATTGGTCGCAAGTTACATTGCGGCAGGAGGACAACAACGGTCAGCACTCACCGCAATACTCACCAATGTCACCGATTTACCCATACAGTGAATCTGATGTGGATGAAGATGTAGGAGACTACGATGAGGCTGATGGGGAGTGACCTTCTTTCCTTTTTTTTAAACTCAATTTGGATGACCTTGAACTTTCCCCCTCCACTCTTTTTTTAAAACCCAATTTGAATGACCTTGAAATTTCCCCCTCTACTTTTCGATAATGTCACAACTGACTGCAGCTCACCTCATTCCTTGCTTAGCTACCATGGCGGACAGGACTCTTTCTCAAGTTGACTCCACTACGGACGAAGCATTTCCCTTGCGGTGGACCGTTCATTTACAAGATGCAGCAGAAGTGGAAGTCTTGTATCAAAAATTACTCTATGTATTCAACGGGAACCCTGGAAATCTTGAATGTAGAATAGATTTGAATTTTGATGCAACCAGGATCGGCACAGAACCTTCAACTTCAAGCCAGCCTCAGCAACGAGATTTTACACATTTATACACTCCAATATCACCGGAAGATGTAACTGTCTGCGAGGCTGACTCAACTACACGTTATGTTCAGCCAAAGCCTTGGGTGTTGATTATTAACAATGTGTACAAAGTGGAATTGGTATGTAATAGATTAAAGGAGTTGATGGTACAAGATCCCGGCCTGCGCTTTCAAATAGACATACATTTCATCTGGGGAGCACCTGCGCGGGGCTCTTCGTCTGACAGCTCTCCAAGTACGACGGACGAGGAGGAGGAGGACGACTAGTCATCTTTTTTAAAACTCCGTTTGGATGACTTTGACCTTTCCCCCTCCACTGAGTTTATTTAAGGTGCACTCTCACTGACTACAGCATCATTTCATTGCACACCTTCACCGCAGCAACATGGAGAGTCAACTCAACTACTGTTGCGAACACAAATGTTTTTCATGGCCGGATGACATTGATGTGGTGGATGGCCTGGCTTGTAGAACATGTGAAGCTTTTGGTCAGTGCATGTGTAAGTGCAAGTCTTGGAAGAAGCCGAAACCGGAGTTGAAGACATTCCATGTGTACCAAATGAGAGGGCATAAGTACACTTGTTGCCCTGAACGTTGCATTGAATTTAAACTAAAACAGCTAACTGGCTGCAAATTGTGCAACAATCATTTTGCAGGTTTTTGCAAACATTATTTAGGAGCGTGTCAGTACAGATCAACTTGGCATACCGAAGCACTCACTATCAATGAAATCGCTATAGACTCACAAGAGTAGTCTTTCTACTCTTTGACTTTTTTAAAACTCCGTTTGGATGACCTTGAAATTTCCGCCGTCGTAGGGTGTACATCCGTGTTGTGCAGTCTGCTGTGCAGTTTTGATTTTAACCAGTTCAAGGTCACCACACTTAAACTCTAGCAAAAACGTCAAGCTGTTAAAGACAATCCTAGGTCCCAGGTTCACAGTCAACCTCAAGTTTCCCGAGGTCATCGCAGTTCCCCCCACCACTTCCCATATACCTAGAGTGCGCGGGGCCGGACAGTCAGTCGCTCGGTGTCTGTCGTAGGGTGCACATCGCGGTTGTAGTACTGGTCTAAAGGGGGCTGCTGGTTCACTTCAAGGTCACCCGAGCGGTGTCACATGACGGTTTAGGCAGAGTCACGTTGCAAACTTGCAGTTTCCTCGGCACTTTTGCTGTTTCTTGTCTAATTTCGCTCCAAGTCGTCAAGGTCATGGGAACCTGACTAAAACTCGGAGCGTAGTGTGAGAAACAGCAAAAGTGCCGAAAAATTTTATTTTTCAGCGTGACCTTGACCTTTTGTGACATCGATGACGTCATCTTGGTGACGTAAGGGGTGATGACGTCATCAGCACGTCATTTCTGTGACGTCATGGGTGTGACGTCATGGATGTGACGTCATTGGTGATGACGTCATCGATTGCGTCATCGATGACGTCATCGATGACGTCATCGGTGGGGTCATTGACCTCGATGACGTCATCGCTCGGGTGACCTTGAAGTGAGCCAGCAGCCCCCTTTTTCCACTACTAAAGTTGAATCAAAGTTGTTTTTTATGTAACAATTATCTCTTGCACCAAGTGATTATGTACAATATTTTACAGCAAATTGGTTTTTTTTTTGGTTTACTTAAATTTACATGTTTCTGGCGATGTTATAAACTAAATGTAGGGGTAAAATATTGGCATGTACCATATAGTTAATTTTAAAAGTGTTTTCCTGTTCT
Organism: Neoaliturus tenellus; assembly: GCA_030545055.2. NCBI lineage: Eukaryota > Metazoa > Arthropoda > Insecta > Hemiptera > Cicadellidae > Neoaliturus > Neoaliturus tenellus. The sequence goes on from JAQYXR010000168.1 coordinate 7,490, forward strand.
AAGCATTATGACAAACTTAAATTAAATATAAGATTAAATATATTTTAAAAAGGTTTAATATACGGGAGTTATTTTATTTTAAAATGTCTGCTGTATGGTTCTAATGCCAAACATTTACGGCTTCATCGCCTATTTTAAGTTAGGTTTGTGGTGTTTTACTTTACTAAAATATATCTTTAATCCCATCACAAGTAAGGACGTATGTGAGATTTGGTATTTTATGTTCCATAGTTTCAACGTTAAACGGAATGGGTTAATTTTGTAGCTGTATATTGATTTAGTTACTTCTGTAAGTATTTTTCAGTTTACATTTTACGCATTTTTTATACAGGCAAAATATATTTTAAATTTCAGTATTTTATTTGCATATTCCAGGTAGATTGATTGCTTAAAGGTTTTTTAGTAAGTATTTACTTAAAAGTTTGCACTTCTACATTTTGGTCGTGTTTGTCAAGCATTTACGTGTCAATACATTTTACCTTATTTTAAATGCATGAGACACCGATACGGAGACACTACAATTGAACTTTGTCTGCGTTGTATACAGAGATCTCTAGCTGCCCAATTGTACGATACTGCTGAACACTCCTGATTATTTTATCTTATTTCTTTGATTCTCTGTAAACTTAATTTAAATAAAGTAAATTATAAATATATTTACAAATGAAGTATATATATCATCGATGGACTCGGAAACCACTGTGGACGGTTGGCAATGAAACTCGTTACATGAAAGATTTCATGTAGAAGATTTGTAAGCCATTAGTTTTTGTGTAACCTTCAGGGCTTAGCACTAACCGTCATAAATGTACCCGTATTAGAGTTTAAAAGTCTCTTACAGATATTGTCATGTAAACAATCAAACCAATTTTCAGGATGGCATTGCAAACTAAGCTAGGTATCAGATAGTATTAATATAATTTTTAGATACCAATTCATTTTTTATAGTACAATAAAAGTGTGAGAGGTTTTAAATAAAAGATAATATAATCAAATTGACCATGTGTTTTATTTTTATTTAACAACTCTCGCAGTTGTATTGGACTATAAATAAAGGAAGGCACCAAATCTGAGCAGGTGGAGCTCTTACTGACGTCTCGAGAGGAGCCCTTACACCCCCGCCCCTTAATATAAAATAAATGATAAAATTATCTTTTGATTGCTTCAAAATTTTTTAATCACTGTGTTTATATTTCATAGTTCAGCTAAAATATCGGTGGTTATTTCTAAAGTTCTTTAACAACCCACTATTGTAGTGTTGATTATTTCATACAATAATACAAATGTGTTTTTGCCAAAAACAAGACATAATAGCTAGAAATTATAACAATTTATTTCCACGTCTAATAATTTGTACTGTATTAGTTATAGTTACTTTTACACAAGAAAACTCAACAAAATTTGAACATGAAAGTTGATAGTAAAGATAAGGATTGGTAACATTGGTATTATCGCCTCCATCATCAGAAGGATAAACCAATCATTTGACTTCACTCGGTTTTTTCGCACCGTTAGTTTCAGCAGCAAAATCTCAAATAATGGAAAGTTGTTTAATATTTTAAAAATTGATTTGTAAATGTTTTCCAACATAATACTTTTAGAGGTTTTTGGAAATGAGGATCCTACTTAGTAATGGGTTGTTTTAAATATAGTTTTCTTGTTTTAAAGGATAGCCTAAGCTTTAATTTTACTAAAATAAACTCATGTGGTTTTCTTTATTTTTATATAACGTAGCCTTAACAAAAGTAAACGACACAAACAAGTTGTAGGGATTCAACTTTGTCAAAGAGAACTTGTTACAGACTTCTCAATAGGGAGTGTCTTCCAACATAAGAACAAGTTAGTAAGCCTACTTAGCATGCTAGCTGTATTATACAGCTTTGTAGATTTACTTTACCTCATATCTTAAATTTTCAGGAGGAAGTGGATAAAAATAAATTAAATTTATAACTTTACTTATAAAAATAACTATTGTCTCACAATTTTGCCTCTACACTTTTACTTTACTGTGCACTTACATTAAAATTAAAATAAATGTATAAAATGTTTTCAAACAAAATTTGCATAGTTTAATACCAAAGACCTAAAATATTACCTTAAAGTTAATTTAAAATAAATTATAACGTTTTCATTTCAATAGTTAAAATGATTAAGCATAATATTTCTTATCATGATATTAGGATGATGGGATTTAACACAAAAATAAACTTTTTGAAAAAAAATATCCTCAATCACTTAAATTCTGTGAAAAGCTTTTGACTAGTTTTAAGTAAATTCCTTGAGACCCTCAAATATGATTTCATAAACAAACGTATGTTTTTAAGTTTGTCTAACCAACTGTTGCAAACTTGTGGTATTGTTTATCTAAAAATATCTTCATTTCAATTTCTGAACTTCAATATACTTCGTCAAATCAACTATGTAAAATTTTCAAGCATTCTATTGATAGCCTTAACAGCATAACACTTATTTTCAGTTGTTTCACTGTATTTCCATTCCGTTCCAACCAGTTTTCAATTTAAATACATACGATAAAATACATAAAAAATGTACAATGGTGTAATATTGTCTTTATGTAAAATGTTGAGATATAATTTTTTTTTCTTTTTGACAATGGGTTTTCTATTAGCAAAACCTTTTAAAAATCATGGTTTCCTTATCAGAACCAGTTAATCAGGGTTAGGTAACCAGAACCCCCATGGTTAGTTTATCGGAGGGGGGGGGGGGGTTGGAAGAACACAAAATGATTTTGATGAATCCCTGTACTAATCTTTTTCGGGATATGAGGGATATAAGTTTTTTTTGTTTCACATGAAATGATGTAATTCCTCTTTGCCAATGGATTTGTTGCATTTTACCAGTCAAAGTCGGAATGGCAAAGGATAATCCAGATAATTGTAGAGCTTATATCCAGCTTTCATGTTTGCTGAGCTAAGGTGACCATGCGCTCACTAACCTTGTCGCATTGTGGATCATTGCACGCGTTTCTGTTGTTTTTATGCTTAGCAATGAACTTTTACTAAATAATAATATGTCAATATACAACAAAAGGAATCAATTAAATATTTTTTATGTTTTAGGAAGTATAGTAAATTGTCAAACTTATATTAAAATAAAATTTAATGTCATAAATGACACGTTTACTTTCTTAACAATGATTTATCCATACAATTCAAAGAAAAATATACTTTTATAATAAGAAAAAAATAATAGTTTTATAATAATTTATTGAAAGTCATTTAAAAATTATATTGTAATCATTTTAATTGTTTCATAATAGGAAGAATATACCAGGAATGTATTAAATTCGTTGGTAAAAATAAATAAGTTAAATAAATTTGTTTCGACGTAATAAGATATTTTTAAAGTTTCTGTGTTTAATTTATTCGTTTGTCGTCAGTAAAAATAAGAAAAAAACACGCCCACTCGAACAATTGCAGTGTTAGTTGTCAATAATTCAGTTATGCTATAATCCAAGTTTTTGGTAAGCTATCTTCTTTATTTTTAAGTGGCGATAGTTAAACTAAAACAAATAGTTATCAAATCAGCTGTTTCTTTCTTTTACTGCAATAATACTCCTAAGAAAATATTAATATTACTAAACCATTGTTATATTTTTAATATTACAATGTATGGTTTTTCAGATATAGCAATGTACAGGTAAGCGAGTCAGAAAATTCGGCATCTAAATATAGTGATAAATCACAGTTAAATAGGAGAGACAATTAAAACAAAATTATTATTATGAGAAAGTATTACCTTTGAAAACATAAAACCGTAAAGATTTACTAAGCAACTGCCAAACCGAAAATTGGCCGCTTTATCTTAACAACAAGCATTATTTCAATATATAGTGCAATTGAAAATCTAATGACATATTCTTTTTACTGTATGGAAACTATAATTGTTATTGAAGTTAACAAAGTACAAAAGAGAGGTAATTTAATACCATATTTGCTGTTTTTTTTTTTTTTTTTTTTTTGGTCGGGGTTATGGGACTAAATATTTAAATTAAGGTTTCCTGGCAAAGAGCCAGTCTCGCAGAGCAAGTTAATATCTGACAAATTGAGAAATCGTGGATTTTTATATCGATCATGAGTTGACAGAAATACTTCTCACGCATCTGTGAAGAAAAGATGACTTACAAGCATTCTCAGACTTTATTATAAACATTATTTCCGACTGCTCCTTTGGTTTCGATTGGAATATTAAAATATTAACGAAATATTTAATTCACTTTGAAATTGTTTTTATTTCCGTCCGATAATGCTCACTGAATACGCCACAAATTGATTGGTGAATTGATTATTGGCAGTGGATACGAAATCTGGATTGAGTGGTACTTGCATAAAAATCTGTTCAGTATGAGAGAATGATGATTGAGATCACACAAACATTATCGCTACAATTTTATATTTCCCATAATCATTAAAATTTGTAAAATGATTAAAATTGGTTAAAATGATGAATTTATACGAGATTTTACATCCAATAGCAACTCACCTACACAGGTATAAGCTGATATTTCAACAAAACCAAAATAACAATAATAGTAATAAATTAAGTCTCTTTTTCTACTTCGTTAATTTTTAAGTGAGAAGTCTTTATTTCACTAATTACAATTAGTTCCAAGAAATATGTCAACTCATCCAAAATATGTTTTAAAGGAGGAACAAATAAATAGTTAGAAGTAGGAAACTACACATATACTTTCCGTAAAACAGCAAAATCAAAAGCTTTTCAATCACCCTATAATTTTAATTTATTTTAAATCTATTTTAATAATTGTATAGAGTTAACCCATATACGGTTTTTGAATCGATTATTTAAGTGAACATATTTCTTATCTTTAATTATATTATTTGTATCTGATAACCAGAAAATGTGATTTTGGTGGTCAACAAAGAGACCCGTGCCGAATGCTTGGTCGGATGCAGCTCCGGTGTTACTGTCATACAGTATTCGGCCAGACGGCCCGTCGCTACGGCGCGGCGGGGTGTGCGACTACTACTACCTGCTGCACTGTTAAAATGCTATGATATGTTTGAAACAAAATCCCGGGCTTAATTTATGTATTTCAAATAATTAATTTTTCTTATAGGTATACAGTACATTATCAGAAATCACTCTTTCAATATTAATCTGAACTGATCTAAACTGAAATAATGCCCTTGAGTAAAAGTAAAATTTTAATTGTAAATATTAAATTCTTTAATTAGCCTTGACACCAAAAATATTTTTCAAAAATATATTGACACCAAAAATATAGCATTGACTGGTAATTTGTCAAAATATTTTTGATGCATGTCATGTTTCGGACTGCACTCTTTCGGACATCTTTAGCTTTGAACAAATCCATGAACTACACACATAGTGCACAATGGCTAAGGAGGTGTCCTCGTCAAAGAGACACAATTTTGCCTCTATTATGTGGAAAGATCGTTAGTAGGAAAAGTAGTAAAGGCACGGACCCCTGGGGGACTCCCCTCATTACCACTCATTTCGTAGATCTAAGCTGCATGAAACACCCATTGTGGTCTTTTACTGTTATTTCCAAGTATTTCCTTCGTCCAGTAAGAAACGAAAGCAACCAATCTGAGGCTAACCCTCGGATTCCAATTATAGTTTGATTCCAATAGTTTTTGATTCTAAATTATCTTTTTCAAATCATGTGATTACCATTTGTAAGGCAGCTTATTCAGTCATGGGGTTTATTTACAGATCAAGTAGCTTCTTAAAGAATATAAACTCAATAAAATTACTCTTTTGTTCATTAGTTCATTCAAGATTAGAATATGCGTCTGTTGTATGGTACCTCATCAATCTTATCTTTGTGATACAATTGAATCTGTTCAAAAAAAGTTTTTAAGATTTCTGTACTTAAAATCATTTGGTTTCTTTACTTTCGACATACCTTACAGCGAACTTTTAACCATCTTTCAATTGTCAAGTCTTGGGGTTAGGAGAAAGGTCAATGCCTTATCTTATCTACACAAGCTGGTGAGCGGGGCCGTGGACGACAGCGTCTTGCTCGGTCAGCTGAACTTCAATGTCCCGCGACCAAACTCTCGAGCCACTTTTACGCTTCCTGTTGATATTTTTGATTTAAGAACGAATGTATTTATTCAGAGTTTTATCAGAGCGACAAAAAATATGGGTGAATTGTAATTTATAATCATTTATTGGAATGTTATAAATTTGAATATTATTTATTTACTGTTACAATTGTTTTTCTTGTTGTTGTTATTATTTTTACTGTTATTGTTGTCATTTTGTCGTTGTTATTGTTGTTAACATATTTATAGTTGTTACAGCTGGCATGTTAAAAAATCATTGTTATATTTTTCACTTGTTTCGCCAGTTGTTTCTTGAAGACGGTCACTGAACTAATCACAAACTAGTGTCCATAAGAATGTGAATGTATTGTTTATAGTTCATTGTTATTTTACTTGCTATATATTAATGCTATAATATAATTGGCTTAGGCTGTTTTATAGCATTTTGTAATAAATGAAATAAATAAATAAATAAATAAATTCCCATGATGTAAAGCTTAGATAGTAAAAGGTCATGGTCCACCAGGTCAAACGCCTTACTAAGTTCGAAGAAGATACCGAGTGAGTGGTGCTTGGAGTCTAACTTTGTAACTACGTCATTTATCAATGAAAACATTGCACTGGTGGTATTTTTACTTTTGAAAAAAAAAACGATGCTGATCCTTAAATGGTTCTTTTTCAAAAAATCCCATAGTCTCTTCATAACTACCCTCTTAAAGTTTTGGCAATGATGGTAGGATGGATATCGGTCTATAATTATCACATATCTTCTCATCACCCTTCTTATAGATAGGCTTCTCTCTTGCTATTTTAAGTGCACTTGGAAACTGTCCATGAATAAAAGAGTTTTTAATGACATGTAATAGAAAAAATGCAAGTAAATCAGAAAAATTTTTAATATCTTTTGAGAAATGTCATCGGCTCCAAAAATTAATGAAATAAATTTTCAATTGTTGAATTATTTCATTAATTTATAAAGGCGTCGTCGGAAAAAAATTAGTTGCTCGCTTTTTTTTGCTTTAATGAGTTTTCCTTTTCAAACATATCATCTTTTCTTGTGATATCAATAAAGAAGTTAACGAACATTTCAGTCACTCCTGAGGGATCTGTGATGTCTCCACTTTCGTTTTTTAGACATATTGTTTGATCGGTCGTTTTTTTTTTTTTTATTTAGAGCTTTATTGTTCTTAATGATATTCCATATTGTTTTTTATTTATTTTCTGCTGTTTTGATTTTATTAAGCGTAGCGTCTTATTTAGCTTGATTAATATTACCTTTACAAAAATGTTATTAATGATGTCATCTTTTTAACTAAAACACTCATTTTGTTCTCTTGAGTAAACCCTCTTTACTGTATAGCTTCGTATCGAATACCATAATATAATCTTTATATTTTAAAATGAAAACATTGAAAATCTATTTGAGAAGCAAAAAATTCCTGCCTTAACACTAACGAATAATAGAGTTTAATAAGACCTCTAAGAAATTAAGTCTCCATTTTATAGTTCTTGTATAAATATAATGCTTTTTATACAGATTAAATATTGACATTTCCAGAATTATTATTTTTTTGTGATAACTAAAAAAAACTAATAATAATTAGAAAGCAAAATCATTCAAGGTTGTAATACCATTATTTCATTATTAGTTTATCTAGTAATTTTATAGTAATTATTTTGTTACTGTAATGAAACAATGTAACACATATTATATATAATGGGCTCTGCTATGATTTGTGTTTAAAATAAATATAAGAATAAAACCTACAATAAGTCCCGTATATTTCTATTTAAAACATTTTACTCAAGTAAACGTTTACCGGTTGCCTTTAGGCTGCATGTCCTTAAAGACATAAATCTAATACCGATATCTCCATGCACCCCCCTCACAATCGTAAACGTGGCCGCAGCAGCCGATATTAATGTGTGCGGTTGGGGTATTTTACATTTATGGATTTTACATTATAAACATAAACATTTTACCAAGATGCAGCGTGATTTTATCAAAGACTCAAAACTTATTTTAAATCTTTCAACTAGGAGCATTGTTTTTAACACACGTATGGGTATTGAGAAACTTATAACTATTAAAAGAATATATATTTATATAAAAACCTCATGCTTTGACTTTTAAACTTACCATGTTTACTTTTTAAAATTAAGTTTCATTACGTACTTGCCCTAAATTTATTTATTTTGAGATATTGAAAAAATGAAGAGATTATTCGAATTGATTGTTGTCACCCATAACTATAGTTATGAAAAAGTACGGTATTAAAAATAATATTAATTTAAAAGCTCAAAATTTTCCTTCGTTTTCAGTACAAAAAAAGAAAGAAAAATCATATCAATGTTTCAAGAATGAAACGGAGGTCTATCATTTGTAAAGCATGCACTTCATTGTGCTTACTCGAAAAACATCACTAATCGTTCTGGAATTATTTTAAGGAAAAGTCATACATACTAAATTTGGTTATCAAGAAGTGGAAATTATGAAACAATTAAAATACCTTATGATGTAGTATAAAAACTTATGTTTTATTTATTATTTTTTAAACTTATTTTGTTTTCGTACAATTTATATTTGAAACAGAACAACCTAGCAAAACCATAATCATTGAAACTCCTTAAATAATTGTGACAAAATATAACAGCTATACACCGATCAAACCTATGTTTGTCCATCAAATGTTGCTGTCCCTACGGCGACACATGACTTATATCTGGCGACATGTGGGTAACCACGCACGCGCACTCACACAGCACTGTCCAAGCAGATGCAGCAAACCGTAATATTAAATATATTTTTATTTATTTTTAATTTAATCCCTTTAATAACTCAAATACCCTACTACTTCCATAATGAAAAATGTAATTATTAAAATTATATATTTTTGTATTTTATAAATGTTTTAAATATGTAATTTGTTCTGCGTATTTGTGGTAATGCTTATTCTCTTTGGTAATAATATCGAAACAGCGTTATTATAGTGAAAGATGATATCTTCCTGAGTTTCAGCTTGTCCACAGTCGAATAAATCAAATAAATCGTAATGCTAAAATATCTTATGAATAGAAATACCATGGGTTAGTACCAATTGAATAATAACTGTATAAAAACAAATTCATAAACAAATAGAGAGTTGCAAATTTGTTCTATATAAGAAAACTACTAAATTGACCGAAATTTTTTAATATATACTCATAAAGTTATAATTTTGTACAATACTTCACTGGAGTGTATATAAAGAGCCCTAGGATCCACTCAACTTGCATAAAAATCTCTAACCAAATAAATTTTGCCAATAAATGTTATATACTTATTAAAGAGGTATATAAATATAACTATAAAACTATGTAACTATATAACTATATAACTTGGACTAGTTAAAGTGTTGTGTTATCAATTGTTCTTATCTTTTCATTTCACTGGTCACACTACTGGACAAAGTGGCTAGTTAATTTCTCATTTTATTTTGTACCTCTTTGCATGTATTTTTTATGAGGAATAAAATTAATTTATTCATATAATCAAGTTTACCTTTATAGTTAGTTATGTTCAATGTTAAACCGTCTTAATTAACCGTATTTGTCAGTTTTAACATATACATGCATTTTTAATAGCACGTAACAATTTGTTTTAGACTTTTAGAATAAATATGCTTATTAAATACACAGTACATAGAATTAGGTAGATAAAGTGATTGGATGACTTATTTTCGCAGACTAGAGGCCTATACAAAATCGGTTTAAGTTAATCACTTCAGTTTTAGGACTACATACAAAACAATCATATGTGGCTTGTACTAAGATACCAAGTAGAAAGATATTTCTATATATTTCCTACCTCAGATCATAGTGTGTAGTCACTGGTCATTGTCAACTTGACCCTCGAAGACCCTTTCCGGAGCATTACAGCCATATGTAAATGGAATAAAAATTAATTAAAATAAAATTATAGTATTATTCCAAAATTTGCGTTTTAAAAAGTTCTACTCTTAATATTATGTGTTGACAAAAAGTTTGGAGAATAGTTCACCAGAACCAATCAGTATAAAGTTTAATAACAATAGTCAATTATATACGGCTCTTCATAGTAAACCATTTGTTATAAGATTCTAGAAAAAATAAAAATAGCAATGTAAAAGAAAATTCGATAAAAAATATATTTGTTACATTTATAAAAGAAACAAGATCAGAATCAGGCTATTGTTTTTATCAAGGAAGTTCATTGCTAAGTCAGTTGAGAGGAAAAGCTTGTTAAAATAGTTATGCACAGTGGTTACCATCACTTTGAACACTAAAGTTGAATTTCAGAGCTCTAACTTGATTTCCTACGGCTTTGTATATGAATAATCGAGTTAAACTGCCAAATGTTATCGCTTGAGCTTTATATGGTTCCAGCTTGTTTAATGGATTGTAATTTTTATGTGTTAAATTGATAGTGCATAAGTTTATTAATTTCATAATATTTATTTCCTATTATTAAAAATTGTTTTCAAGAGAATACATGATTCTAATATTGAACTTTTTTATAAGTGTCATTCTTCTTAAAAAAGGTTATTTTTTCTTCGAAAAACTGTCATTGCTAAAGCAAATTAAAATTTGCCTTTGGTTCTTAAAATTAATTTTATTGTGAAGTGTTAGGAAATAGTAAACTTCACTAAGATAGGGATTGTTTTGTGGAAGGCGTTGCGAAAACGGGTGAGCCGTAAGCCTGATGGTAGTGAATTACAATTTAGACATTTAAATCTATAATATATACAGCCGCATGTGTAACTGACTGACTCACTCACTCACTGATGATATTAAATTCCTGAAGCGACCGTTTAAGATAGAGACTTGAAATTTGGCATGGACATTCTATGAGATGTTTCAATTTAGGGAAAATCATAAAACTACAACTTTTTTACTTTTAAACTATAAAAAAGGTTAAAAATATAGATTTGTCGGTAAAGTAGTTCAGCCGTATCAGCGTATATCACCGCGTGGTATCGTAGGTAGGAGTTAACTTCAGGTTTAGTTCTCGCTCGTGTTTAAATGATCTCTTTCAACTACACCCGTGTTTGATACGAACATTGTATTCTTTGATGGATAGACTCTAAATTTTTATGAACTATGGTGTTTGCTGCATTGAGAGCGGGTCATTTCACCAGGGGTCCAGGGTTATATTCGTTATGATATATACAGTGATAATGCCTAATTTGTATCTAGTGCAGCATATGCGCTATCTTGAATGTTTACCAAAGGTGACTTTTCTTTTCCTACTATGGATTAAATTCCCATGGCGGGTGAATAGTCTCTTAGTTCTCGCTTGTATTTAAATCATGTCTTTTAACTACACCTGCTTTCTTGCTGTTGGCAACGTTAGTATCCTCATATTTAACAAACCATTATCCATTTGACATTAAAATAGCAATGAAATTGTGCTGCATTGAAAGCTCGTTTCTTATATATTTTTACCCACATCATAAATATGTCTTAGGGAATTTTTAAATAACTGTTGTGCACAACCAACAGATTTAAATGTTAGGTTCTCGTTTTGTTTCAATTTATTTTAGATTACTTATTCAAATTCACACAGGATTATTCTTCCGGCCGAATTACGCATTGAATGGATTTTCAGTGAAGCTTGAGCCGTGATCTTAACGTAACATACTTCGAGTACTTTGTACAATACTTAATAGACAGTTAATTATTATCTTTCTGTTAAATGTTAGGTTTCATTTCAATTTATTTTAGATTACTTATTCAAATTCACCTAACGTGAACGTCTCAGCCGAATTTCGCATTCAATGAATTTTATGTGTAGCTCGTGCCGTGATCTTAACGTTATATACTTCTATTACTTAGTACGATACTTAATATACAGTTAATTTTAAACGGCTATTGAACAAAACTAACAGGTTTTTATGAATAAATTATTATTTCACAGGTCTAGATTTTATATTCTTATAATTAGTAGTTTGTAATAGTAGGGGTTTTTTGCGAATCTACCCCGTTTTTATTATTTCCTATGATTTTGTTTTCATGTTAATTCTTGTTTTCGCTTATTGATTTGAATGTTATTTGCTATTTCAGTCATTTAAACGTTTTTCTTCTATATCCTAAAATTTACAAGTTTTTATTTTTAATTATTGTACGGAAATCTCATTTAAAATACTTAATTTGGAATAAATTTTGACCCATTGCAATTTTAATGTGACGCATGTTAACTCGTTGACGTTTCAGACTAAGTAGTTGGTAACGTGGAATAGTTAGCATCACACATTTTAGTAGAGTTACAAGTAAATTAATAACTTAGCTTTTCAAAACTTCGATTTTTATTAGTTTTTATTTTCCGATTCTTTTAATATCGTGGTTGGCGATGCTAGATTTGGTTTAAGCGTTACTTTCAATTTCTTTAGTTTATGCATTATTATAGCTTGATTATTTTATTATTTTAATAGTTATTTTCACATAGTCAATTATTTTCTATTTTTTAGCATTATTGTTTTGCTATAGTGGGCACATTACATTTTTTTATCTATGAAAATTTAATTTAAAGATACTTAATTTGGATTAATTTTGCCCCATTGCAATTTTTCTGTGCCGCATCTAAAATCGTTGACGTTCCAGACCAAGTGGTTGGTAACGTGGAGGAGTTAGTATCACACATTTTTGTAGTAGAGTTACACGTAATTTAAAACTTAGCTTTTCAAAACTTCGATGGAACTAGCCTGTTCAGTACTTTGGTGGAACTAGACAGTTCATTATTTGAGACTTTGTGAATGATTAACGAAATTAGTAAAATCAACTAGGGGGCATGGGGGCTGAGCCCCGTGAAATATTTTCAAAGGATGTAGTGCGTATTAGCCCGTTTTGTTACAGTCTTCGCTGTCCAGTTAGTTGGTGAAACTAGCCTGTTCAATACTTGACTTTAAATTATTCTACAAATTTAGGGCAACCCCTAAGGGGGCATGGGGGCGGAGCCCCCATCGAGCCGTAGGCGAGTATACTTTATACATAGCCTATCTTATGGTAGATGTTTTCATCACTATGAAATTTATTAACAATAATTTAACAACCTAATATGTCAAAATAGTCTATCAGTGGTCAGTTTATATAGCAGTACAGTATTGTGCAATATGATATATAAATACCACTAAAATAGTTGAAATTTTAACCCTCTGGTAGGCGCGCGGGGTACAGTTCCACCCCATGACGTTTTGTTTTTGTTGTAACTTTTTTCCCGCACTGTCCGCCAGCGCGCAGCGCATCTGTACCTTCAAACCGGCCCTTGAGCTTCAAGGTCAGTGTGTGACGGAGCACCGTCGGGGTATGTTTACTGTGTTATTTGCGTTCAAAGTGTCTTGGGGTACATTTGTACCCCGCGCGCCTAACTGCGTATCAACATGGCAAAGCGACAATGTATAGGTGACGTAGCGTTTATTTACGAACTTTTGATGGCCGAGTCTTCAGATGAAGATGATTTTGCTGATAAAGCCCCAAATTGAAATCAGAATACAAATCGCCAGTCTTCCAGTGCAACAAAAGACTAGAGGAAAGGAGCTTCTTGGAATCCGACATGAAACACTACAACAGCGTGCTCACGAACAGACCAACACTGTGGATCGCTGCCATTTATGTCCCAGGGCTCTTGATAGAAAATCCAGGAAGAACAGTGAGAAATGTGGACTAAAAGTTTTGCAATGAGCATTCTTCAACTGTTTGTTTGTCATGTTTGTAGACATTAGTAGTTCTATCACAATGTGTCCTTATTGGTACTTTCATTTCTTGTAGTTCTAAAAAATCGGATCCATGGTTAAAACTTGTAATTTTGTGTGAAAAATAAATAAGTGAATCAAAATCAACGTTTCAACTTGTATGTTGCCTTGAAATTTTTATTAATAATAATGAATTAAAATATATGCATAATATTTCCTAAAAAATGAGCTTTGTTAAAAAATAATTTTTTCTAACAACTAAGTTATCGGTACCGATTGACATAATAACTTCTTATTTTGAACCTGTAATGGTTAAAGAATACATTTAAACTCTTAAAATATTTTTAAAAATAAATGAGTCATAAATAAAAATATATATACAAAGTGGGGTACAACTGTACCCCATGTGCCTATTGACGTAATAAGCATTGGCGCGCCTACTGGAGGGTTAATAAATACAAGCTTTTTTTCACACTTGAAATTAGTGTTGTAAACAGCTAGTTTCCATAAAGAGTAAGAAAACTATTTTTTTTCGAGATTTCTAGAAATTATTTTAAACTTAAAGTAAAGGGACAAAATAAAAGAAAAATTAGAAATAAGAGTTAAGTCTCTTCTTTAAAACATTCTTTTGCAATACATTAAATGTTAAAAAGTTGTTAAATAAATTTCCTCCTTTTGTTTTGAACAAATATTCTACTTTGGTTGGCATACTTACTTCCCGGATGCAGGTTCTGACTTAAGTATCTGCCAACAATATGACTTATTGTTCCTAGTTTTTGTGCCAAGGAACTACCAGGAAAACTTCCTTCTCTGAAAATTACCCTTGAATTAAAATCTTATAACTTTCGTTTATAAACATACGTATTTTTAAATATTTCACTATGGTATTTTATTTTGTAAACAGTATTATGATGTATATGTGATCAAATATAATTTGTAGGCAATTTTTTTATTGGGTTTTAAAACTACTGTGCATTGCACATAGTCGTCATTAATCATTGCACTTTTGAAAAAATATATAGTTTGTTAAAATAAATATGAAAGAGAAATAATAATAGCAAGCTTTTTTAATATTATAATCGAAATTGATGTACATTTATGCAAAATTTCTATCACGGATAAATTATATAAATATGTATAATTATAAAATGAAAATTCGTACTCGTACAACAACACTATTTCGTAAATTGATAGTAGTAAATAGTAAAATGTGATAGACAATACAACCAGTAACTAAGTTGATTTTCTATTTTTGTTGTTAGTAAAACGTCATCAAATATTATTTTTAACCCCCTTAATCTAACATCATGTGTACACTTCACAATGTTATTGGACAAGTAACTGTGACTACTACCAGTTTTGTGGATGTAACATTTATAAATACAATAAAGTTAATAAATAACGTAGATTATAACTATTAGAAAAAGAATATTTAACCAAATAAGTGTCAGTAAGTATCAATAGGTGACACTTCGTTCTAGATAATAATACCTTATTTCGTTGCGGGGAAAATAATAAAATGTTAACGTTACGTCATTTGAAATGAAAATATATTGCGTACTATTTGCATACTGAACTTCAAGGATGATGATTTTTTTAAATTCTATACTTTATCACATAAAATATTAACTAAGTCTAACTCTCGTGGCATATTTTAATCTGAGCCTCTGCCACAATATTTATGGGCCCCCAGGGTAATGTATCTCTAGTATCAAGATTTAGATTTATTGTTCAAAGCCGCTGTCTTACTCAGCCAAATAAAAATTAATGTTTAATTCAGTAAAACGCTAAATAGTGAGGTTAAACTATACACTTGTTTCCATAAAAAAAATAAATGCAGCAACTATAATTTGCAGGATATTTATGTGTTTTATATTAGGTATTAAAATATCAAGGAAATTATAAATGTATTCAAATGTCTCATAAAATGTTTTATTACTTATTCCAGCAATGTTAAAACTAAGACGAGCTAACGTATTTGCTAAGAGATTCGGTTTGTTGTAATAGAATCCAGAACACCGATGGGAAAACACATACACATTTTACGTTTGTATGCTTTGAATGTGAAGAAATAGAGTTGTTTAGTAGTGTAAGAATAGTGTATTTCTTATTTAGTCTCTATGTTAATTCTGTTTAAAACAAAATTAATTTCTCGTGCAGTAGTTGCTGTGTTAGGATAAATTTGATATAAAATTTTTAATTTATTTAATGTACTTTAAGAATATTTGCATTGTTAAACTTATAATACAAACTCTTACAGTTGAATGTCTGTTCTACCTGACCTTATGTGATAATTTTCAGCTTACGTTTGATCAAAATACTGAAATGCAGCACAGTCACATATAAACTGGCATTTAAAACAATTGAATGAAGCTTACTAAATCGGTGTTCGAAGCGAGTTTTTTTTTTTTTTTTTTTTTTTTTCTTACTTAAAGTTGTTCTTAGTAGTTTTTTATGTGTATTCAATAGTTTGGATGATTTTTTGTTTTTTTTTATTATTTTCGTTTTGCATGTTTTTTATTATAATGCGTGTGATGTTTTTTCATGTTTTTAAAAATTGTTATTCTTACATATGCCATCAAAAATAATTAATATTCAAATTATAAATTATTATTCCTTTAAGGAATGTCGTGCTTCTCCTTATACCGAAAGTCGGACCTAAGCATCTCATTATTCAAGTAATTTGTACAAAAATGTACCTTTGGTGTTTTTATGTAATATGAGTAATACATAAAATAACTCAATGTAATATGAGTTATTTTATGGATAAATAAATTATTCTTGTTCTTTTTCAAGCTCAAACAGCAAAAAAATGAGTCCGTATTACAAACACCTACTTTTTAGCATTGTACAGTACTATTTAGCATTATTTCCGGTAAAAAATGCTTATTTTTTATAAGTATATACCTATACAAAATATTTTTCTACAAATATTGTTATTTTCATTAATTCAATATTTTAGGAAATTGGAATATTTAAAAATATATTGAAAACTAGGTTATGAAAATGTAGATAAAACTATTAATTGCTAATATAAAAATATTAAATTACCTACCATTTGTTGCCATTTTGTGACTTAACATAGAAAACATGTAAAACGTTTAAAGTCATATAATGAATAGAAATAATTTATTTATAAGCAAATGTTTCATTTTGATAGAAGTGAATCAGTGTCTCTCTCCTCGATACCTCTAGACGGATGTTTGTCTTATACTCTTATCTTCAATCACTTTCGATGCATTTGCGTTTCAAACTATAGACATTGCAAAATTTTACATCACATTAATGAATATAATAAAAGGTGACATAGATTGAATAATTGTAGTATGGTCAAATAAAAAATTATCCCATTGCGCTTATAACAAACAAATATAAAAATACTGACTATAAAAAATAAGTTTGTGCATAAGACCACAGCTTTTGTTTATTTTTCAAAGCTTACTACACTGTACACTCCTACAACATGCATTTACAATGCCAACGAAGCTTAGACACAGCACGTTTTTTGAGAACATGTTATTAAATATCCATGATAAAGTATATAACGCATTTTGGTATGCTAGTTCTTTAATTGTAGGACATTAAGTTTTGACGACATAATTTTTTAGTAACATTTTATTCTATACATAGTTAGAAATTGTTCTAATAAGTGATTGAATTGTCGTATTAAACATATTTGATAAGTTTTATGTAAACCTCATACAAGATTTACGACTTTCGTAAATTTCTGAATTGAGGAGTAATCGAAATAGTGATAGGATTTATTCTAATACATTATTTTATATTAAACTTAAAAGTAGGCCCAAAGTTCATCTATTATTTCATTTTCACTTTAATGAAATTAATGTTTAGATGTTGGTAACTAATTTAGGCAAACTATTTAATAAGTAGCATTACGCGATTCCTTAAACACTCCTACTTTGTGTATATTGTTTGATTTGGGTTAATAGAACTGAATTACGATTATTTGTATGAGCTTCAAGTTAATAAACTAATATTATCCATGCATTATTACAAATAAATATTTGATTAAAGAGTAATGAGACGCAAACATAACCAAGAAAACAAATTAAAAAAATTTATCCGGGTATTCTTACATATTAAAAAAAATATAATAAAAAAATAATTTTTAATCATTTAATTTTAACTATAGTTGTAAAACTAAAAAAATCTAATAGATAAGATATTCTGAATGACTTTGAACACATTAAGTAGTAAAGAAAATAAATATTAAAAGAAGATTTTTAAAAATAATTGAAATTACTTATCATTAATTTTGAACCAAAAGTTGTAAAGAGTTAATAGCAAATTAAGATTTAATTAATTATTAATTTAACTTGTTAATTATTGTTAATTATTAATTCATTTTCAATAAATTATGAATAATAATTTAATTTTTAATGAGTTTAAAATATAATCTGAATTGAACCTAAAGCACCAAACACATTTCATAAAAAAAAATCTTCCCTGTTTTAGTTTTAAAAACAATTATTTCAAAATTACAAATTGAATTAGACTAAAACAACTGTTAAATCATATTTAAAGATTATGGTTTGATATATGCCTTTTTGGAAAGTCGTTCAGGTGGAAACAGTTAAATAAACCTTCTCTAAATAAATCGGTCTTTATGATGAAACTAGGACAAAAGCTAGCGCGATTACATAGGACTTGGTTGTACTTGTGTCTCTTGTACCCGACAGCTTTCTGTATAGGCCTACCCATTAGTTTATAACACAATAGTTTCATGACACATTTACTTGATGGTCCTGGGACATAATTGATACATATCAAAGTATCATTTACTGTTAGAAAATAATTAATATCAAGGTACAGAAAAATTACTTACTTGATAGATTTACTCTTTGATTTCATAAAAATTTATTTTTTTATCAATGGATTTAACTGTGTGACATTGAATTTTAAGGCCGAGTGAAGTTTAAGAAAGAAGTCATATTAAAGTATGAAAATCATATATCTGGAGTCACAGGAGCATGTAATTGAATATCGCTGGAGAATATAAGCTTTAAACTGTTATTGTGAAAATATATTTGTTTCCTATTACAATAAAGGTATTCAGCAACATTTTCTGGATTTTCAATTTACATTAAGATGTGAACTATAAAATGAATGCCTTAAATGATGGTTTTAATATAATTTGTTTTCTAAATTATATACAAGAACATA
Source organism: Neoaliturus tenellus (assembly GCA_030545055.2). NCBI lineage: Eukaryota > Metazoa > Arthropoda > Insecta > Hemiptera > Cicadellidae > Neoaliturus > Neoaliturus tenellus. The sequence continues at coordinate 26,436 of JAQYXR010000168.1, forward strand.
CCAAATTTTTTCAAGTCCAATTTTTATTTTTACAATCAACTAACTACTATTATTTTCTCCTTATAAAGCCATAAATAAAATTGCAATAAAAGTAAGTGATTACTCCTTTCCCCATTTGAATAAAGAAATAGTGAATTTTTGTAAAGACAATGCTGCAAAAAAATGTAAATAAAACATTAATTTAAATATACTTAATTGATTTTTATGTTAAATCTTTAAATAATGATATAGGTGTTTGTATTAACAATACTCAAGGTACTAAATTCTCCGGTTCCTGTAGAATCCCAGCTGCCTTTATTACTCTAATCTTAAAACTAAATCATACACAATTTACATAACGTTATCTGTCTTTTACACGTTAACGTTAATATTCACTTTTGATACAAATTAAACCAAAGATATTACTCAAATTCACATAAGAAGTAATTATTTGTTCATTTCTATAAATAAGATAATCTTTAAATCGTTTTCTTGAACAATTTTTTTAGATGATCAAGAAATAGATCTTCTGATAGATTTGCTAAATTGTAATCAACTTCATGTATAATATTGGGTAGCTCGATTCTTCTAGAGTATACAAAACAGACAACCGTTAAATTGTGTTTGTCCTCGTAGTGATGTTTCATGCATTTAAAATAAGGGTTTGATCCTATCGAAGATACCGGAATAGTTTTACTTGCAATGAAATAAGATCAGCTGAAAATAAAATAAATTTACATTGCAATAAGCAGATTTACAACAAAAATAAAATATAAATAAATATAAATAAAAAATAACATGTTGATACTTTATACATGTGAATATCAAAGTCTACATGTACGATTCAGAAAAGGTAACAGAACGGCCATAATTGAAGTTAAATGTAGCCTAAATAGCCTACATATACTGTAGTGAGTTTCAAAATAATAATAATAAAAATTAAATCAGGAATGTTAATTGATTTATCGAGCTTACTTTAAATATATTTATATAGGAAAAATAAATTCGTTTCATTGTCTTACAAACTGGTTTTCCATTATTATAATAAAAATAAATAAATTCTTTATTCTAAAAATGTACAGGTATTACAACAAATGCACAGACAAAAATCGTACAAAATGAAGTACATTTTGGATAGGCACCTCTAAGCAACATTTGTGTTGAGGTTGCTATAACTGACAAAGTACATTGGTCTTGTCAGACAGCTCCAATACAAATACAAGTAAATATTAAAATATTGATCACTAATTAATTACAGAATATAGAAAAAAGAACATGTACACCAGTGCTAAAAACAGAGAAACACAAAAACTCATTTATCTAAGATATACTTAAAAAATAATTTATAACACAACTGTGAGAGAGCATACTACATAAATATAGGATGCAGCCAGTTAATGATAAACCATATTGATGCCATGATAACTTAACAATAACCATAAACAATAAATATATCGCTAAATGCTTACTAAAAGTGAAATTAAAATAGTTAACTAAATGGTTCCTAAAACTAACAATAGCGATCTAAACTAATAAAATTATATAACATAATTACTTTCCTTTACTACAGTTTCAGAATGTTTTAGGAATACATTACTTATATGTTACAATTCGCTCCATATGAACCATAAAACACTTCATCACCTTTAATAAATAATCAAATAAGCTTTTCCATCCACATCATCAATATATTCACAAACACAAACTGTGGAAAGATTAACGAGTAATCATAACAATTGCCTGTAACTCATTAACACAGTTTTAAGTGTCTGTTCCAATGTCAAGTTTTTATCCGATGTGTCATAGAAGTTTTAGCTGCCAGTCCTTGTAGTGCACGCCATCTTCTGTTTATGCCAGAAATGCGATACGATCAAAACCCACCTGGTCCTAAATCTATTATATGTCAATAGTATTTTACATTTATGTGAAATACTCATAAAACTAACTTCTTATTTTTCATCTTATTATTTGTATTCTAATTATTTCTTTTTGAAAACAATATCAAATGACTTAATAATTTATTTCTTTTACTCTAGTTTTTCTTTTTGAGAGAGGTAGGAATGAAATTTTACTGACTTTTTATGGGAACCGCCTGAGCCTCAGAAACAAAAACCCAACATTTTCCAGGCTTTGTTAACAGCGGAACAGTCTTAAGGCGGAGCCACTTGTTTTCTGTATCTTAGGTATATAGTTCTAGGGTTAGGATCTTCAGGTCCTAAGCAAGATGCCATTTGCTAGTTTTCTTCCCTTCAGTTTTCGCTTTTCGGTTGTTGCCACTTTACTGGTTTAACCTTTCTTAAGGTGGGAATAAAGCGAGACACGCTATGGAACCGTCTACATGGCCGACTGCTGTGGCTGCACACGGCTTGAAATTTCTGCAGAGGAAATAATGGCCCGGTTAGGAAAAGTTCTTACGGTGTTTAAGGTCATGTCCTGCATTTCCCCATTTGTAGCAAAGAGCGGACCGATTCTTTTCCGTACACTCTCATTGACGATGCCCACAGCCCGTCCACTCAAAAGTACCTAAGAACAGTAATAGTTCTCAAATGCCCCTCGCAACAGAGAAACCCATATTAGTAGGTCACATTTAAAAAACCTTGTAGTCTCTTCCTCAGACAGGTCAAGGAACGCCATCTTCAATTTCCGCTTGTTTGGTTGGCTAACGTAGACTTAGCGTGTCTCACTGAAGACACCGAACGAAAAACCTGTAATGCCTCTACGACATGAGGTGTCTCAATAAGAGAATCAAAATCCATCACCTCGATAGAGACCCGCATATTTATCAAAGGCCTATTATTGAGGCCAACGCATTTCAATCCTCATTGAACGCCACTTAGAGAACCGTGAGCAATTTTGGAGCATACGCTTCAGGAGAAGAAACCCCCCTTCGGGGTCGGTCTCTAGCAGAAATCTTAGCTGTGTAGACGGAATATTTGATTTCCATAAAGATCTATCGCAGGACGAAAGCCTAGGTTTAGCCGCCCTTCACTTACCTGAGGCTAAATGAGTCAGTAGTTCGTATCAATAGCCCTTACTAAACATCCTTGTAAGAGGTATTAGCCACAAAAATGGTATAGCTTAGGAGACTTTCCTGAATTCTTGAGAGCTGTCACCTTGGAAATTCCGTACTTTGAAACATTATTAACGTTCTCACAAGCTTTCTCTATTTGTCCAAAGAATACCCTCATTTGAGAAGAACATGTCCCACTCTTCCTTAGATATTTATAGGACCTTATCGTAATGCTTTTCACAGTATCTTAGTTCAAAAACAAAAGCGTTACTTAATTGACTGCTTTGTTGCTCATGAGACAACTTTTCCATAATGAGGGGACACCGCATGCTTTCACTAGTCCCATGTTCTAATACAGCGTATCATGCCGTAAGGGATGGCACTTTAGGGGCCAAGAACCGATATAAACTCGGAGCCTTACCCTAGGAGTTCTTTCCCCAGTTCCCTGGGAATATTTGTTTTTCCAGCGCCGATTCATGCAAGGCACCGGTCTTACTGTTTATCGAGCGTAGTCATGCAGAGGCCAATTTCTTAATATATGTCACACTTAATCACATTTAATGACACAGAAGCCAAAGTAGCTGGCTTCTGAAGATAGGCCTACACTGGAGGAGACCATCTGAAGGGTCAGCCCCTGCAACACAACGGAATACACTCCCAGGACCCCCCAAGCAGTCTTTTCTCTCTCTTTAAGTCATCTCTTATGACAAGCAGGCAATACTCTGCAGCCTATTCTAACCCGGGAAGCACTGCAAAATTGATGTATTTCGTGGGAATACGAGTAAATAAATAACATTGCAAAAAAGTACTTTAGAGTTAATCATTTTTTACTATGATTTTTTTGTTTTTTTTTTAATCCCGTTGTTTTATTACTGAATTCTTCAGAGACGAACATGGATTAAGGTATTGATCGGTGATGTAGCATTAGTTAAAAATACGGTAATCTTTAAAACTTTGAAAATAGTTAATGAGGTTTTCGCCTACTCTCCAGGTTTTCATCAAACTTTATCTCCCATCATATTAATGGCTTTCTGGGGGCATAAATCAGTAAAATGAAGATTTATTTGTTATCTTTTAGTAACCTGACCTACATACCCCTAACTATTCAAAATGTTAACCTAACATCATCAAACCCTCATAAAAAATAACACTAAATTCTAAGTTATTATGAAATTTTAAAAATTTTATTGTTTCCGTGCTATTAATAAACCTGTTTTAACTTGTGAACTGTTCATAAATATACTGAACGTACTTGATTTTTTTAACTTTAATTTCTAGGAATAGATTTTTTACAATTCTTTAGTAAGTCATTACATAAGTAAATTTTCCCTGTATTGGCAGACGCACTATATTTAATATGTAAAAGAATGTTGAATGTCATCAAGATAGATATTGTGAACTCATGGAGAAAAGCTATTAAATTTTTGGATGGAAAAAATGATTTTTTTTTTGCCTTACAAAAAATAACTTATAGTGTTGAAACTCATTATCTCGTTTAGAAATTGTACTGTAAGTTAATTACTTAGGTAGCAAATAATAAATTTCGTTAATAATAATTAAATAACAACACGACAAAAATATTATAACTAGTAAAGAGTAGCCATAACCACAAAAAATATACATTCAGCCTTTTAAAGTTTATTATTTAATAAAATTATACTATTAACATAAAACATTGTTCGTATCGAATGTAACACATCTGCTGTGTCTTCGGAGGATTTCAAACTTTGAATGTCGTAAAACTTTTAATTAAATTTTGCAAAGACGCTGAGCTTGACAAGATGAACAAATGAACCGCTGCAAATGTTATAGAGAATTTTTTAAAGCCAAAATGTAATTTCTTGGAATTTTTGTTTATAACAGTTATTTTTGTATTGAAATTACCTCTTAAAACTTTATTGATTGTATATATTCAATGATCATTCTGATAAAAATATTACATGTTACATTGATTAGTTATTTTCATTTAAATTAAAATATATGTTATACATATTTCAACGAGGTAAAAATACCATAATCTTAAATGATTTTATAAAATGTGCTTTTTTAAATTGAGTTTTCAAACTTAATAGTCTAATAGTAAGTAAGATTTGAATGGAAATTTATCAAAACATTTTCTGCATTTGATTTTAATATTAAGTCATTATACTAAGTTTCAGAAAGTACCTAATATCTTACTTAGTTTAGCGATAAAACTTATAAATATTATTGCACTACGTTGACATTTTGTAGGGAAAATATTTTAAGTTTTTAAACGTACTTTGTTAGTTTCGAATCACAGCTACACCAACATAACGAAACTTGACTTAAATTCTCTGTTTCCATAGGACGCAATACTGTTAGGTGTGGATTTTTTTATGAATCAAAGTTCTACGAAACATAACAACTAATAATAATAATGCAATACTGCTAATGTAAATTTCACCAAAATAGCCTTATGAAATTTGTGTTAGCTCACTCAGTCTAGTACTGCAATGTTGTCATTAATGGCTATATTTACAAATCAAATAAAAACAGCTTTATTTCATTGATATATGTTAATACAATGTAACATGGGCAATTGATAAAAGATTTATTAATACTAATCTAACTTATGACTAACAGATTGAGAATGGCTATCCTAAGAAATACATAAAATAAGAAAAAAGAATGAAAATAAAATGATAAAAAAATACAACTTAGCTTTGAATGTTATTATTTAGAAGAATACTTTAAGAAAATAAAATCAATTACATTCAAAACATAAACAGTAATTGAAGTGAAATTGTACTGTTCTTATTATAGTTTAGAGACTAGTGCATCGCGTCTCATCGCACTTTTTCGTGTATTTTACTATGATCAGATATTTGGTGTAATTTGCATGGAAGAAATGTCAAATGTTACGAAGTCAATAAATACACTTCTAAAAAATACTCATAAAACAAGAGTCAACTAGTGGAGGCAGCTGATTTTACGTAACTGCAACAATTATGTTTTCAGGACTTTGGTTAAAAATTTAAGCATTTTAAAATGTAGCTTATTTCTCTATTTCTAACAAAACATTCAAATTTGCAGATACTTATAATAAATTTATATGAATTATAATAAATGCGAGTTTTTCAAACACCAAATACCTAATTTACTTTAATTATAACGAACTGCTAGTTAAGTTGACTTATAACGCACAAAAGCTAAAATGTATTTATTTATTTCAATTAAAACGTTGAATATCTCTTGCACAATTTTCATCTGGGATTCGAAATATAGTGTTAAGAACCTGTTCCCTACTCCAGGTTTCAAAGCAGCTTAAACTACAACATGTATTATACTCCATATTATACAGCAAAGGACTTGAGACATGGCTCGTTTTTCAAACGAAAACTAAGAGCTTTGCTGAAGGATTTCGACCTTTAACAGAAACTTTTTAAAGTAGCAATTTTGCAATGTAAGTACTCTGAAGTAAATACTACGTAGCCATAGCATTTTCTCAAAGCGATGTAAATAATCAAATATTTCGAAGACCCTTAATTTTGGTTATCAGTTGTAATTCACTTTAAATCGTGCATCTAAAGGTCACATTCCTGCTGATTACTGTCTATTTGTTACTTGTTACCATAATTGCCGTTTATGGATTTGATCCACTCCACCAGTTCTATTTACGTCCATTTTAGTGCATTGTATCGAAGAAAGTCTCTTTTAGGTCACTATATGAATCTTTTAGATGTTTTATTTCCTTCTGAAATGTCTTCGAGTAAAGAGTAAAGACCACAAAAAGTGAAAAAGGGTCAAGGGTACACAGTTATCTATTCCTCCCATTAGCGACAACTCTGATATTTTAGAAAAATCTAAAGTACCAAACGTATGAAGGCTAAGAAGACTGCGTGAGAAATAATCATGCATCTGTGTAATTAAATATGTTTTTCTAGTTAACTAAGATGCTTAATAATCCATCCTCTATGACGTGAATGCAAACGTCGGAATCTACAACATCCGGATCATGGGGTTCACCGATTCGTTTTCCAATCCGCCATTTACATCTTTTGCAACATTTTGTAGAAGAGCACAACTCGAAACAGTTTTGGAATCCTTCCAAGAGATACTACAGGTTACAGTTACCAAATATGGGATGGGAACTCTTTTGAGCAGATCAAAAACTCTCTTCACATTTACCCTTACTTTTGCATGTAACCATTAATCTAAGGATTGAGGGGTGGTTTACTTGATGCAATGATATAAGACGAATTTCCATACCCTGAGGAGTCTATGAAAATATGCAGCTTAATCAAATTTAGAAATTTGGTCTCATGACTATGTCCAAAATGAAGACTTTGTTTTCCACTGACCACTATACAAAATCTTACGCTTCAGAACTTGCAGAAACACGATCAGAACTTAAATAAAACGTATTCTTCTTATCACCAGACTCAAAAAGTCAAAAATCAAAATCAAAAAATTTACCACCCTGTATGAGTTGAAATAAGGGGTTTCAAGTTAAATTTAAGAAACTACATCAGTCTCCTAAAATATAAAGTAAACACTAAAGTCTTACTTTTTATGAGTTATTTTGGAGTAAATACTTCTATACTAACGAAAAAGAGTACTTAAATTTACATTTTCCGTATACTTTTTTTAAATATTAATACAGAGTTTTTCATGAAACGGTAAGTCATATGGTAAACGCTAATCTTTATTTCAATTGTCAAAATGTGTTTTTTTTTCTTAAAATACGTATTCATTCCATAGTGTATATATGGAAAATTAAAAATAGCAAAACTCGATAGAAAATCGCTGAGGATGCAGGTCTGCTGTGACAGGGGTATTTTTAAAATACACCAAGATATTGTATGTTACTTATCTACACAATTCCACCATCATAAAATGACGAACAAAAACAGTATTTGAACATCCCGGGCACAACATAAAATACATATTGTACATAAAATAACTAACTACTGGTTCCAGGTAAACAAAGATGCGCAAAGACAAGCAGTGTTGAAGTTCAACCATGGTAAAGGCTGGGTATCTCTACAACACGGGACATCGTAGCACTGGTCTCGTGTGTGTAGCCGTCAGCTTTGTGTACAGGACTAGGAGTTTATATCACAAGCTGGTAGTGACACATGGGCACACGCGACTGTTACAACGTACACTTAAATAGCAAATGAATATTTACATTGGGGCAAGAGTGATTGTAAAACAATGGTGGCATAAAATGGTTGCTATTTTTTACATAGATTTATACTATACGTTACCTATTTTTATGAAAATAATTTTGTTTCAATAACAAACGATACTACCCTTAATTAATGAATGTTTAAAATTGATAAGTTATGGTCATGTTGCTAAATTTACAATTTAACATTAATTCACCATATAATTATGTTTGATATTAATTGATAATTATAACTGTTAAATATTGCAAAGTTTAATTATTTTCAATAACCACACTACAATGTTTAAACGTTATAATCGTATAATTAACTTTTAATTATTTTTTAAGTTTTATAATTATAATTGCTAGTGTTGCATAGTGTCACCTTATCCATTTTGTATCAGCACCAAATATTTTTTTACTCATTGTATTAAGTAAAGGCATGTAAATTGTATTAGGTACAGGCTATTTGTATTGTATTAGTGCATTCGTAAGTCAGTACTATGGACCGCCTAGTTTACGTCATCTGCCACCAATTAATTGTAATAAATATGTAAAAAATGGTTACCCGTAGTAAATAAATAAATAAATAAACTAAGAAAAAATCGGTATTTACATAGAGTTTTGGAAAAAGTTATACAATTTTTTTATTTAACTTACTTTTTTATTTATTTTTAATATTTACCTAATCAAATTATTTATTTAATTAAATTATTCTAACACAAATTACTTTAATGAAAAATTAGTAAACAAATTTTGCTAATGAAAAGGCCAGAATGTGTTAATGCAATTATTTTTTTTAAATTGTAGGTACATGATTTAAAATACAACATGATGGATTCTCGAATATAATAATTTAAAATTTATATCTCACAATTTTATGCTATCTGTTTTAAAACCACTGAGCGTTAACTAATTATCGCTCTTGGCAATTTACACTCTAAATGTGGGGGAAATTTTTAATAAAAATAACATTATTGTAGAATTATTGAATAGTGTTTTCCCCAATATTAAAATAACATATGCAACTAAAACAGCTTATTGTAGGAGATAAAACAAGATTATCATTGTTTCACGCTATATTACTTATGTTTTATTTATTTATTCGACTACAAACGGCATCGCCATTTTTATATGAGAATACAGAGTGAAATATATACAGGTGGCTTGGTGTATCTGTGCTCATGGCTTTCGATAAATATACTCTAAAATTGACTTAATTTTAGTATTGTCTCACATCGAATGCAACATTTTTGTTATCTTGATGACGACCTATATACAACAGACTGATGATTTTATAAAAGTAATTCCACCCCCTCCCTTGTCCATCCACTTTTCTCGAATGCCATGAGCACAGATACACCGAGCCATCCGTACAAACTTATTATAATTACTACGATATTTTAGCTGAGTATTCAGTTTATATTTAATATTGAATTTAGGTGACAGATGGATGATAACATTCCTTACTAAATGGTTAAACTAAATCATGTCAGTATTTCAAATTCATATGGTAGTATGACCATAACCTTCCCTGTCATCCACTTCGGGAGGAGGTGGGGACGCAAATTCATGACCTCCAATCCATTGTTTGTCACAAACAGACCCATTGTATTGTCTTGCTATTACTGGTAAACGAACGAGTATTTATTTATTAAAATATGGCAGGCACAATGTATTTTACACACAATATCAAGATATACATTATTAATATATACAATTTTGTTCATGGAAATGTGTTTAATTAACAAATAAAATGTCTTCAATGGTTTTCATACTATATAGGGGTAACAAATTAATTTACTAAATTTGGATACATTAAATAAAATAGGGTTTATTTTTGGAAAATGAGTAAATACTCTGTGTATTGAGATTAAGGAACTAAATATTTCAAACTTTTCTCGTTTAGAGTATTTAAATTTGTTAAGTAACCAAAATTTTACCAATTCACAGCATTTTGCTAAAGTATCAGGCTGTGATTTTGTTATACATTAGAGCAAATGAAATTCAGCAAAACTTATTAGTAACAAGTCATGAGATAAGTATTTTGAACGTCCCACGTGACAAATTTTCCTTCTACATAATGCTAATATTAATACTAGTACTTGTATCAAAGGTGAGTTTTTATTGTTTTAATGGCTAAAATTTAAGAAAAAAATACTAAGAAAATAATAGTGAAAAATTATAATTTATAAATTATTATAATTTTTTAAATAGTGTACATTCAAAATTTTAAGTTGTTTGGGGGTGCTGTTTTCATTCGTGAGTTAGAAATTGATATTCCTTCAAGGCATGAATATGTTGATGTAGGAATCAGTAAACATGTGCTGCTGCTAATGAAAACCTGATCTTATGTCCACATAATGTTTTCTCCAATATTGTTGTTTATAATATTCTAGTTTATTCACATAATAAAGTTAAAGTTATATATTTTCCAAATAAAATGTCTATACGGTGTCTTATTATAACATTTTTAAAATTATATTATGTTTAATAATTTCATTTTTTATTGATAAAACTTTTTTGAAACAATAATGTTATTTTATCACTGGGTAACGCAGGACTGCTGTGAAGGGTTGTTAGGATAACATTGTTTTAACCAGGGTTCAATATGAAAATATGACTAATTTATCACATTTTATCTCTATTAATTAAAATAATTTCCTATAAGGCAAATCAGGATAAAAGATTTGAAGTCCCCAAAATTATAAAATTAATGAAAGATATTTTTTAACACGGAGGAAAATTTAACGAGTATTTGACATCTTCTTCTCATCGTTACGAAGTTTAACCCTCAAGAGGACGCTAAGCGGAGGAATCCTCCGGGTCAATATTTTTTGTTGTGAGAAATATTTATCTTGGGGTTGACAGCACCGTACTTTTGTGTAGCTGTCGCCCCCCTCCTCACCATGCATTTGACACCCTTATCCCCTCCTCACCCTTATCCCACTTTCATCGTCCAGGGTCAGTTTGGTGAGTGCTGTCCTGAGGTGCTGGACGATTCCTCCGTGAGCGTCCTTGTGTGTTTTGTAAACCCGAGGAAGAGTCCGTGTGTGATCGTTTTTTATTTGGTTATATGTAATTGTTTAGGCTACATTTACCATTTTAGATTAGTTTTTATTTGAAGTAACTTTTGATTTTTCCATGTATAACTACTTAAATTGATTGTAGTATTGTTATAATATTTAATTTATGGTTTATGCAGGAAAACCTCATAGTATTTTTTATATAATCTGATAGTTGAGTTTTATACAAAAGCTTTTTTATTTGTATTCCAAAAAGTTATTTTAACTATTTTTATACTATTTTACAAAACTGTTATTGAAAAATATTAAGTTTTATGTAAAAAAAGTGAAACATGTTTTGTATAATCCATAATAGTTATAATAATTTCATTGTTAAATTATCTTTAACATTCTTGCTCTGTTTTGCAGGGATATAGCGTGAAATCTATTTTATAATAATTTTCTGTTTTGATTCCAAACAAAAAAAGTATTTAGAATACATTTTGTGAACTTATTTAAAACCCGGAGGAAACCTCCTTGAGCGAGAGACGGCGTTTTAAATTTTAAGCGAGTAGTGTGTTTTGGTTACACCTAGACCGGAAGTGGGGCAGCTGCCCGAGCAGCTGCTGCAGTTGACTCGGGCAGCTGGCGCCAGCTGCTATGCCATATAGCTTCTGGTGGGGGTTAGAGGGTATATATGAGATGCTGTAGTTATATGTTATGCCATATAGGTTGGGGTGGAGCTGGCGATAGTGTTGGCGTTAGGGTGAAGTGAATTTGCGCATAAAGTGGGGTTGAACTAAAAATGCGCATAAATTAAAAGTCAGTTCAAAATTGAAATTCGTCGGTGTTAACGAAACTCTAACAGTTGAAGAAAAATTAAGAGTTAGTTGAAAATTGAAATTTAAACTTATAACTGGGATGTGGAAAATACGTCAAGGTCATCCAGAGTAAGTTTTTAAAAATTCCATCCAACTATCACCAGAAATAGTTTTAAGTTGAAGTAGTTGGTGATAGCGGGATAATTGATTCGTGCCATAGGAGAGGTGTTTATCGTATGAAAGTTGGCGATCGAATGAGAAGCGTCGCCTAGGGAGAGGGCTTATAAAATGGCAACCTTCCCCTACCACCCTTTCCCCCACTCCTTTAGACCAATAACCGGTCGCCGACACTATGTGGTAAAACTGAACCAGACATGGCGGCCGCCATGGATAATTCTAACCTCAAATCTTAGCTCAGCTGTAAAGAATAGAGGAGTATAAAGTAGGAATTGTGGTGAGAGCACTTATATAAGGAATAGTGGGGGTAAAATAAAAAAACTTGTTGAACACAGTCGATAGGTGTAACAAGTTCAAAATTGTTGAAGTGTAACATATAACGCAAGATGTCATGAATAATACTATCATCAACATTAACCCGCGAAGTTGTCGAAAAGTATAATGGGTTAAAACTGTACCGCTTTCTTACTTTACTTAAATTAGTTTTAGACTTTGAAACTGAAAGTTTAGAATTATTTTGTGATATGTGTTGTGTTCGCAACAGTTTCAATTTTAAACTCTGCGCAACCATTACAGGAGGTGTGTTATATGTTGAAGTCAAAAGAAGACTGAGAAAAAAAATATGTTATAAAGAGATAAATGAAACAGAATGTCATGTACTAACAAAATAGTGTTATAGGTTAGAATTAACTAAACAATATGTAGTAATGAAACACTATGTGGTAAGGTTAGAAGTAAATGAACGTAAATAATGTAGTAGCTATAACGATGCAATCAACATGAAAGCCAGTAAGTTAATGGTCGCGGCGCAAATGAGCAGTCTAGTTTTATAGCCTAGCAGCGGCCCACTTCCCTGGGCAGATGCCCGAGCCAACTACCTGGTTTTTATAGGAATTACTCCGGGCAGCTGCCGCTGATGACCGACTTTCACCTGAGTAGTAGGGGGTTTTGGGGCAATGACCGGAAAGGTCAATGACCCCCCCCTCCCCTCCCCCCCCCTCACCCCCCCCCTCCCCCCCCGAAAAAATGGAGCCCCCCCCTTCCCCCACTCCTTCCCCCACTCCTCCGGGTCAATGGCCGGTCACCACCTTTCCCTACTCCTTCTAGGCCAATGACCGGTTACTACCGGTTGCTGACTCTATGTGGTGAAACCAGACTAAACATGGCAGCTGCCATGGATAATTCTAACCTCAAACCTGCTGCGCATGCAACGTGTTCTCCGGATCGGAATCAGTCTATGCTATGCGCATGCGCCTAGTCCTGTATTACTCACTTTAGCGCTACTGCACATGGATAATTCTAACCTCAAACCTTGGTTTTGTGTTGTTGCGCATCAGCCGCTCCCCACTCCTTTGCCTTCCTTTTACACTGCTGCGAACTGGACTGGATTGAACACTGTAATGGAGTGAAACAACTTCCCCCACTACTCGAGAATCCGAGGAGCAATACGAGCCTGATCTTAGCGTCAGTCGTCAACAAACTTTCATAGCGAAAGGTTGTTGGCGACTCAGCAAGAGGTTTCAAATATATAGTAGGCCTATATATATTTGAACTTCTTCTACTACGTTGCGTTTTTTAATGCAATGTGGTATGTGTGTGTGTGTGTGTGTTTAGTTTTAAGTTGTATTTAATTTAAGAAATAATTTGCGCATTGCGATGTTAGTTATAAGTTGGGTTTAGCATTAAGGTGTATTAATTTTAAGAGGTGTTTAGCATTAAGGTGTATTAATTTTAAGAATAATGATGGTATTTGGTTGTGTTGAATTATTTGGTTTTTAATAATGATGTGTTGGTACTAATAATTTATATTTGTTTTGTGCATTTGTTTTGCCTTACAGCTAGATGTTAGGGGGTCGATTAACTGTAAATTCAGAAGTTCAGTTGAACTTCATTTAAAATGGGTGGGACATCCGCAAGCCGGACTTTTTTTGCATTTTGTTTAGGAATATGATGGGTGGGATTAGTTTGGGTGGGGTTAGAGTTGCGTTTCTGCATTAACTGTTCCAGGTTCCCTGAAATTAATGGTTACGCTTTGATGCGGACGGGAAGTTACGCTTTGATGCGGACGGCCCAGGGACCTCCCTTGCAGAACGTAACTAGTGGGTTGGGAGTGGGAACTGCTAGGCAAACAGGGTGGTGGGAACAGTATTACTGTTCCCATCACCTTGGATCATTATAAATCTTGAATGACCTTGACCCACTTTTGGAAGGGTCAATGACCCCCCCCCCGAAAAAATAGAGCCCCCCCCCCGAAAAAATGGAGCCCCCCCCGAAAAAATGGAGCCCCCCCCCCTTCCCCCACTCCTACCCCTACTCCTTCCCCCACTACTCTGGGTGAATGACCGGTCATGACCTGGAAAATTAAAATGGCTATAACTTGATAACGGATTGACGGATTTGGACAAGCGATACATCATTGAAAAGGTCTATGTAAGACAAACATTTTGGTAAAAGAAGAATTTGGTTATCTTATTTTAGTCAAAAGTTATGCGAATTATTTGAAATAAATACCTTCTCTTTCCCCTTTTCCCCCACCTCCCAGGTCAATAATCAGTCTTGGCCAGCTGCTACCCCTCTCATTTGCATATTGTTATAAAAGACGCGGCGACTGTGGCTAGTGTTTCATTCTGATTCCAGACATCACGCTGTGTACTCGGAGTTCTAACCATGTCGTCTCTGCCAACTACTACTTCTGCTACTTCTACTTCAACTTCAATTTCTACTACGACTGCACCTAAGAAAACTCTTCGCCTTAAAAACCTTCCTGATTGCTACAAGAATCAACTTGCATCTCTACCTTCAACTTCTGGAGCTATTCTTCCGCCAACCAACACTTCTAGACTTCGCAGTATTTTTTCACCACCTTCACCTTCGCCTTCAAAGGACTCCGCACCACCATCAACTATGATGCCACCACCGCAGAAGCCAGTTCCCCGTATTAATACCCCTTCAATTGAAACTATTGTTCATCGCTTTAGTACACCCATCATCCCACTATCACCATTGCCTCCTACCCCACCACTTACTACACCTGAAGATCATACCTATCACAAAACTGATTCATCTAAACCAGCTCCTAAACCAGCTCCTAAACCTGCCCCTAAACCTGCTCCTTCAGAGCAATTTCAATCATTACAAGAAGAGCGTCGTAGGGCATTTAGACGTCCCACTACTTGCCCTGAAGTGCTCACTAGGGGAATTAAGAAAGGATCAGCTTGTGGGAGGAAATGTGTTAAAAACGAAAGTTTTTGCCGTGTACATGTCGTGAAACACCTTTCTGAACCACAACTGACAGAAACCCCCACTATTGAATACCAATCCAAAATTATTGGTGTGAAAGGAAATAGGCTTAAGAGAGGTTGTGTTTATTTATTTGAAAGTGTTATTGACAACGAACACATTTTGGCAAGTTGTAACGGCGAAAAATATAATATTAAAGTAATTGAATCCTTGCGTAAAGAGAAATCCGTTTATGAGTTAGACTCTAAAGACTATCTCCTCAGACACAAAGTGGATAGTATTACAAAGTGGGGGCGTAGAAAGTAAATTCACATAGTTTTTTTTCCAAATTGTTGCTTAAACAATAATGGGGGAGAAACACAATGCGTTATAGCGTTGTGTTTCTCCCCCATTATTTTTTAACACTCTAAGTCTTGTGACCTACTAACCTACTTCCATCTGAGTAGTAAAAAAAAGTACTTCCCCCCACTCCTTTGGGTCGATGACTGGTCACGGTCAGCTCCTACCCCTCATTTGCATACTATTATAAAAGCAGAGCGAGCGTTGGTCACTCCTTCATTTATCTTCTACACGCCGCTCTTGTCGTTTCGTCTCTCCTGTTTACAATATTTCTTGCTTTAAAATGCCTCCTCATCTGAATGAAAATTTCAATTCTTCCAAAATTTCTGATGTTTTTGAACAATTTGAAGACACTTTAAGTAACAACAGTGAAAGTGAAGATGATGAGGACGATGATGATTATACTGTTGAACTTAGTGAAGAACGTAAAGTCATAGCAATTGATCCACAATTTCCATTTGATACAATAGAAAAGTTTATGGCTGAAGCTAATAAATGGTTGGACTCAGGATGTTATGTACGAATTGACTCTTTTATATTGTATGGTGATAGTCATTCTTTCCTTGTCACACCAAATGACAGAGACCGCATGTTGCAGTGGGCACAATCTATGATGGAGTGCTATGAACAAGGTGTGGACACTGGCGGCTATTTTCTTGCACAACTAGTGTAATAACAAAATTACCCTTCCCCCACCCTACACCCTATCCCTTTCAAATAATATAAAGAAGGGGGAAAGGAGTGGGGATTATAAAATGGTGGGGGAATGTGTATAAATGCAGGTTGTTTGAAGAGACTTTTATTATTGTGGCTTTAGCAGAAACAACATGGAGTTTAAATCTTCAGCAAAAATAAGGAACAACATAATAAAGAGAGAAATTCGCAAGAAAGAAAAGATTGAACTTATAAAATTACAACTTATAATTCCTTCCATTGAAATTGGATGTAGCAAAATAAAGACTTTGGTGAAAACTAACGAATATTTGTTACAATTGCTAAAAAGAATCGAAGAGTTGAAGAGCAAGAATGGACATTCTACATAGTAAAATTTGAACATTTTAATATAAATAAGTAAACCCAAAAAAGTAGATGTAGAATAGAGAGCGAGGAATAGATCACTTTGTGGTAATGGACTAACATGCCACTTAGTGCTCTATTCCTCGTTCTCGCGTTAAATTGGATTACCTTGACCTATTTGTTCGACTGTTAGAATTTGGTTAACACTGTTAAATTTCAGTTTTGAACTAACGTTTATTTTTGTTCAACTGTTAGAGTTTTTTACTACTGTCGAATTTTAGTTTTGAACTAACTTTTAATTTATGCGAATTTTTAGTTCAACTCTAGTTAATTTATGCACAAATTTAGTTTAACCAAGTGTCTGTGCTCTAGCCATTTCCACCTAAAAGTAACTAGAATTAGTTGGGTGGGGGAAAGTTCGTTAAAGCTTGAATATAAAGAAGTATATACTAAAACTCCAATGGGAATAAAGAAAACGAATGAACAATTAGTTTGTAGAAGGTTAATATTTTTATTTAAAACGTTTGATTTCCTTGGATAGTGAAGAAGATGAAATAGCGGTGGGGAACCGTTATAAAAGGAGGAACGCGAGAGCCCATTTCATTTCTTGGCGAAATTTCGAAGAGTAAACATCTCAACATGTATCGTTGCGATAAATGTTTGGAATCGTTTCACGATGAAATTCTATTAGACTGTCATAAAGAACTAATTCACAACAACCCAGAAGAAAAACAAGAACAACAAGAACAAGAACAAGAACAAGAACAAGAACAAGAACAAGAACAAGAACAAGAACAACAAGAACAACAAGAAGAACAAGATGAACAAGATGAAATAACTGCAACATCTTCAACTACTTTACCGAATCTACAAGTATTTGCATTACCCGGTAAAGTAGTAATGCATCATAAGATTCAAAATGAAAACTTGAAGCTAGAAGAATTTATTAGAGAAGCAAAACCAATCGTAAGTAAAACTTTAAAAGAAGAATTGAAAAGATTAAACTTTCTTAAATTTGGTTTACTACTAGAAGCTATGTTTATAAATGTACAAGAAGAATTATCACCAAGAGGATTCATAACAAAAAACCGAACCATTATGGAAAGTTCAAACATTGATTCAATAATAGAGAATTGTATAGAAGAAATATTAACAAAAATTCAGGAACATGAAGGAAGAGGATCTGGATGGAGTCTTACAAGTATTGAAGTATTAGATATAAGAGTTCATAAACATAGATATGGACTAATGGGATCTAGTTACATTCCTTTACCAAAAAGAATTGAAAATACAAAATCTTGTGTTAATGTTAAAAATGAAGACAATGAATGTTTTCGTTATGCAATGACAGCTAAATTTGTACCACCACTTCATATGAATAGACCTAACCAAGAATATGAAAATCAAAGATTTAGATACAATTTTCAAGGAATCACTTATCCTGTATCACTGAAAGATATATCAAAATTTGAGAAGAAAAATCCTGGTACGTCTATCAATGTTTTTGCATTAGATAGTTCAAACAAAGTGTATCCTTTACGTATTGCAAAAGAAGAGCTACCAGATCATACGGATTTACTACTACTAACGCGAGGAGATGTGTCTCACTATGTGTACATAAAGAAATTTAACTCTCTTGTTAACAAGCAACTTTCAAAAAATAGAAACAAAAAGTTGATTTGTAAGAGATGTTTTAATTTTCAACGAGAAGGAAGACAAGGAAGAGAATGGTTACAAGAGCACAAAAGATTATGTAACAATAATTATGAAGCAAAGATTATTTTACCTTCGGAAAGCAGAGCATTTGTTACATTTGAAAAGGTTCATCATCAGTACCGTATTCCTCTAGTTGTGTATGCGGACTTTGAATCAACACTTGTTCCTGTTGAAGATGAAAATTGTGAAGCTAGAAAAAGTGTCAAGTATCAAATGCACAAACCAAACAGTTTTTGTTTAATGGTTAAATCAACATTATCAGAAGAACATTTAAACAGATATGGATTAACTTCAGAACCTCTAGTATATCGTGGTGAAAATGTAGAAAAAATATTTCTTGATCACTTATATTCAATAGCTGGAAATGCACAAAGATTATATACAAATATTGTACCAATGAAACCGATGGAGGAAGAAGAAGAAATTCAACATGAAAATGCAACTCGATGTTTCTTATGCAAAAATGATTTTACTATTGAGAATTATAAAGTTAAAGATCACGATCACCTCACAGGTTATTACAGGGGTGCTGCTTGTAATAAATGCAACTTGAGCTATCGTTTACCACTATTTATTCCTGTGGTTCTGCATAACCTCAGTGGGTACGATGCTCATTTTATAATACCCGAATTAGGAAGAGACGATGGTAAAATTGATGTATTAGCTGAAACTTCAGAGAAGTTCATCAGTTTTTCCAAAGAAGTTGGAAACATGAAACTAAGATTCTTGGACTCCTACAGATTTATGCCGTCGAGTTTATCCAAACTTTCAGAAAATTTAAGGAAACAAGATTTCATCGAAACAAAGAAGATTGTAAATAACGACAAACTGGATTTGGTACTTCGGAAAGGTGTGTTTCCATATGATTACATAGACAGTTTAGAAAGATTTAATGAAACATCACTTCCGGCTAAAGAAGAATTCAAAAGTAAACTTTATGACATGGACATATCTCAAGAGGACTATGATCATGCATGTAAAGTATGGAACGAATTAGGATTTAGAACATTGGGAGAATATTCAGATTTTTATGTTAAATTGGATGTAACTTTACTATGTGATATAATGGAAGAATTTAGAAATACATGTTTTGTAGCATATGGATTGGACCCTCTTCATTCGTACACTTCACCTGGATTAGCATGACAGGCCATGTTGAAAGAAACAAATTGTAAAATACAACTTCTTACTGATATAGATATGGTTATGATGTTAGAGTCAGGAGTTCGAGGGGGATTGACGCAAAGCGTTACACGACATTTCAAGGCGAACAACAAGTATCTGCCCGATTATGATGCATCAAAACCAACAACATTCCTGGGTTATTTTGATGCAAATAACTTATACGGATGGGCAATGTCGAATCCCCTTCCATATGATAATTTTAAATGGATAGATCCAGAATCGATTGGAAACATAATGGATATACCGAAGCATGGTGAAACTGGTTACATTTTTGATGTCAATTTTGAATATCCTGAACATCTTCATGATCAACATTATGATTTACCACTTCTTCCGAAGACTGAAATTTCCCCTACTGGAAGATGGCCAAAATTAATGATGACATTAACCGACAAGTTTCGATATGTTGGACACTACTGGATGATACAACAAGCTTTAGACTTAGGATTGAGAATTACAAGAATTAATCGAGTACTACAATTTTCTCAATCTTGTTGGTTAAAACCTTACATCGACAACAACACAAGAAGAAGAGCCACTGCTACATCAAGTTTTCAAAAAGATTTTTTCAAATTAATGAATAACGCAATATTTGGCAAGACTTTGGAAAACAAAAGGAAACATAAGGATATCAAATTGGTAACTGATCCAGTAAAATTACAGAAATTGGTGCAACAACCAAACTTTGGTTCATCTGTAATTATTAATGAAAATCTAGTTGTTATTTCTATGAACAAGAAGTCAGTTAAAATGGATCGTCCTTTGTATCTTGGAATGTCAATCTTGGATATTTCAAAAACACATATGTATGAGTTTCATTATAAGAAGATGGTTAACTATTATGGAAGAGAGAACATTGGTATTGCATATATGGATACGGATGCACTAATTTACTGGATTAAAACAAATGACATGTATGAAGATCTACGCACCTTTATATATAAAGATGATTTCGACTTTTCCGATTATCCTAAGGATCATCCAAATTACGACTATGACAGAAACAAGAAAGTATTGGGAAAATTTAAAGATGAAACGAATGGTGTGCCAATGATGGAAATTGTAGCATTAATGTCCAAACTGTATTCGTTTCAACTGTACATAAACGAGAGGAACGAACATCAAGTAACGAAGAAGGCCAAAGGAATAAAAACTTCTTTTCTTAAGAAGAAAGTACAGTTTGAACATTATAAAAGATGTTTGTTTGAAAATGTTGAAACAACTGCAACGTTTAACACTATTAGAAGTTATAATCATCAACTTTTTAGTGTCAAACAAACAAAGTGGGCATTAAGCTACAAAGATGACAAGCGCCATATTTTAGAAGATAAAATTAATACTTTACCATTCGGCCACTACTCTCTAAACCCTATCGACTAGTAAACCTATTCTTCGTCCTCTACCTTCTTCCTTTTTCCTTTCCGTAAAGAAGAGGGGACATGGCAAGCCTAATGCCATGTTCCCTCTTTTTTACACTAATATGAAATGGCCTTGACCTATATTCAAACTATATAAATGAGAATAAACTATTGTATGGATCAGTATTTTTACAAGCGGTGTACAAGCAACATCTGAAGATGGAAAGTGTGAAGGACAAGATTGTAAATGAACTACATAAACCAGCAAGAAGAAGATTTCCAAGAAGAAGTACAATCATTAAAGGAATGAATGATCTTTATCAAGCTGATCTCATTGAAATGATACCGCACAGTAAATTAAACAAAGGATTTAAATATATTTTAACAATTATAGACTGTTTTACTAAAATAGCTGACGGCATACCATTGAAGGATAAGACTGGTAAAAGTGTTACAAAAGCTAAGGAAACCACAATACAAAGAAATAAATTTAAAATTAAACATCTACAGACCGATGATGGAAAAGAATATTTTAATAAAGACTTTGGAGCTTTGATGAAGAAATATCAAATAAATCATTATTCTACAAATTCTGAAGTTAAAGCTTCAATAATTGAAAGATTCAATAGAACATTGAAAGGTGCGATGTATAAACAATTTTCAAAACGAGGATCATACGTGTGGTATGACATATTACCACAACTTTTAAAACAGTATAACAACAAATATCATCGTACCATTGGAATGAAACCTATCCAGGTAAACAGTGCTAATGCGAAAATTGTATTACAACGCATTAAAAATAATACAACACCGAAATTGGAAAAATTGCAACCAAAGAAGTTCAAGGTTAACGATAAAGTTCGTATAAGCAAATACAAAGGTGTATTTAGTAAAAGATATCTACCAAATTGGACTAATGAAGTATTTACAATTTATAAAGTGCAACCAACTATACCTGAAACCTATTTATTAAAGGATAACAAGGGTGAATTACTTCAAGGTGGATTCTACGGACACGAATTGTTGAAATCAACAGTTGGTGATGTATATCTTGTCGAGAAGATTTTACAAAGGAAAAAGGATATGGTTAAAGTCCGGTGGTTAGGGTTTGATAAAAGTGAAGACTCTTGGATTCCTTCAAAAGACTTAGTATAGTTGTTTAATAGCTCATTGTGTGTTTAACCTTTATACAAGATGGAGATTGTACAACAAAAAGACCGATTTAATATCAATAACATTGATGAATTGACAGTTGACAATGATAAGTTAAATCATGGAAAACATGGTGAATTACTACCAAATACGATAAGATGTCTAATAACTGGTCCTTCAAATTGTGGAAAAACTAATGTTGTTTTTAACCTTATAACTAATCCTAAAGGATTGCGTTTTAATAATATATACATTTTTTCAAAATCATTGCAACAACCAAAATATCAATTATTGGATAAAGTACTTGCAAGTGTACCTGAAGTGAATTTTTACAAGTTTAATGCCAGTGAAACAATTATGCAACCAAATGAAGCAAAACCATTTTCTATTTTTATATTTGACGATGTTTCTTGTGAAAATCATGACACAATAAGGAATTATTTTGCTATGGGAAGACATCATAATATTGATAGCATTTACATTGGTCAAACATACAGTAAAATTCCAAAACAACTCATAAGAGACAATGCAAATATGTTGATCATCTTCAAGCAAGATGAAACAAATTTAAAGCATATATATAATGATCATGTAAATGCGGATATGTCATTTGAAAAATTTAAAGAGATGTGTGGCAAAGCATGGAATGAGAAATATAGCTTTCTCATTATTATGAAGGAAGAAGATATTAAAAATGGTAGATATCGTATTGGGTTGGATAAATTTGTATTTATGCGTTGAACTACCGATGCTACATCTAGTTACAAGTTGAACTTCACAGTGTAAACATGGTGAATCAAGAAAAACTATTGAAAGAAATAAAATCACTCAGTGATTCTATTAGGATGAAGAATCGTGCATTGAGGATGGGTTTAAGTGAAAGAGAAGAATTTCTAGAGACTACATTTAAACCTATTACGGAACCTTTAAAACAGATATCAGAAACTATTGGTAAACCTCGTTATGAAGGAGATGTTTTACTACCAGTTTCTAAACAAGAAGTACAAGCATTAAAAAAAGAAGAAGATGATGATTCATATACAAGTGCTAGTGAGCAAGAAGAAACAAAAGAAGAAGAACCGATTGTTGAAAAGGAAGAAGAACAGCCAATACCTGAAGCTGAACAATCTATTCCAAATTTAACTCAATTGAGTAGCGATATATTACAACATGGACCTCTTGGAAGAAAATATATAATGAAAATGCTACATGACATGAAATTAAACCCGAATTTGAGTAGATCACACGTATACGGAGCAAGAATTGATAGGAATGAATTGAAGATTGGCGATTCAAAGCTTGAAATAACACAAGACGATTACATCATTATTGGTGAGCATAGATATAAAGGAACAAAAGGACTTTATGAATTAATTTTTAAAAACATACCACTAAGATATTCATCCAAAGATTTAAGTGTTTTTAAGGAGATTCTACAAAATACTAACGCTCATAAAAGAAACTACTTAAAGGATGGAATGATTAATCGTTCACGTGCAACAAAATATAACATCGTTATAAAAAAGTTGTTTCCTCCACGAAAATTGCCAACATTACGTACTGCACCAGCGGTGAGACAACCACTGAAAAGAAAATCTTTATCACTTATGGATTTATCACTTCTTGAACAACATGGTAAAAAGAGTAAAGGAGATACTTCAACATCTGGTAAAGGATTGATGAAAAATCTATACAATACAAATGTGATTTACTACAACGACATCAATAAATTGGTTGATAGAATGAGACTATTGCATGAAGCCATGGAACCTGTATGACCAGCTTTAAATAATGAATGGGTAGCTCTGATTGACGAACTCAGGAATCGCGGCATAATTGTATAATTGTCCGCGGATATATAAGAGTTGCAGGTGTATAATGTGTCAGTTCTAACATGAGCGTCGACAAGTTCGGACGATACTCCGCGTTAGGAGTGCAAGTTGGAGAAAACAGAAAAAGAAGTGGGTTACCGCAAACACCCGAAGGTGACTATAACATAAATAATAAACGTTTAAAGTTTGTTAAAGATCCAGAAGAAGATGGAGATGCAACAAATTTAAAGACAGTAAAGGAGGAAACATCTACAAGTTTAAAACTCGACAACAACCAACTGTATGATGCAAAATCTCACAGGGTTATTAATGTTGCAAAACCAGTCAACAATGGAGATGTTGTTAATAAAGGCTATTTGCTATCTGCGATGGATTATGCTTTACTGTTGCAAAAGACTAAAAGTGGAAAAATGTACAATGCTTTAAATTATAAAATAACTAATGTGGCAGATCCAACCGATGATACAGATACAATCAA
Organism: Neoaliturus tenellus; assembly: GCA_030545055.2. Classification (NCBI taxonomy): domain Eukaryota; kingdom Metazoa; phylum Arthropoda; class Insecta; order Hemiptera; family Cicadellidae; genus Neoaliturus; species Neoaliturus tenellus. Next base: position 50,879 of record JAQYXR010000168.1, read on the forward strand.
TAAGCGTTATTTGCACTCTGTAATACCGGAAAAGAAAAAGGATGGATTTTCCTTTTATAAATATACTATAAACGATATTGGATATCCTAAAGAAGAAAGTGATGGTGTTAATATAAAATATATTAAAGATAATTGTATTTTATATAATGGTGCTGTTATTGATTGTCATGGAAAAGTGTTGTCCAATCTGAAAGATGGTTCAACTCCATCGGATGCTGCTACAATGAGACAAATGAATGAAAGCTTGAAGAAAGGAACATCTGCTTTTGTTAAACAAAATCAGGTGGTGTCAAAGAAAGGTGATGAGTTTATGCAAGGAAGTGAAAAGTTTACCTTACTACAACTACAAAATGACAAGTGGGATGGAAAAAATAAAAGATTGTCAAATATAAGTTTAGGCACGGAAGAACATGATGCTGTTATTTTAACACAAGTCTGAAGCTGCATTCAGGAGATGGATTATTTCTTGTGTTCTATGGTAGAAGTTTGAAGGTCTGTATTGTTTCAGAAGTTGTAGTGCACTTTTGGAATCACTAAGGATACAAATATTCTTATTCTCTACACTTATGCAGTGTGCAGCTGCTGCATTGATAGCAAGGAGTTCAGTCTCGGTGCTTGAGCATGAATTTGTTGGAACAAAGAAAGATGTGTTTGATTGTTCCACAAAGTAACCGGCCCCAGATTTTGATACATTGGGATCTAGAGACCCATCTGTATAGATCTTGTAATAGTTCTTGTATTTTGTATTTATGATTTCTATGGCTGCGGCTCTCTGTGCTTCTGCAGGGTCTTCTTTTGATGTAAATCCTGGAAGGTCTAGTTCAATTTTCGGAGGTTGAAAAAGCCAAGGTGGAACTCTGTTGACTGTTGGGTACGGCATTGGATGAATGTTTGGTGTATTTTCTGCTATTAATTTTGTTTGGAAAGCAAATGAGGATTTATGATAAGTCTGTTGTGGGTTTAGTTTTAGAGCTGGATTTGATGAGGGATCAGCAGATATGCTAAGAAACTTATGCCAAATTGCTTTCTGGATGCATATGTCAAGAGGTTCGATGTTCAACTCTATTTCCATAGCTCGTACAGGGGTTGTCTTTGGGCATCCTAGGCAAATCCTCAGGGCTGAGTTTTGGATTGTATTTAGTTTGTTTATATGTGTTTTTGCTGCAGAGCCCCATATCTCTGCTCCATACATTATTTTAGATCGAATAAATGATAAGAAGAACTGTCTCAGTACAAGAGTATCCGCACCCCATGTCCTGCTAGCAACAGCTTTGAGTAGATTAAGCCTTTTTGTGCACTGGATTGATAACTGCTGAATGTGGTTGTTCCATAATAATTTGGGATCTAGTGTGATTCCGAGTAATGTTGGGTTTGGATTGTGGGAAACTGGTTTATCTTTGCATTTTAGTTTTGGAGTAAAGTTCTTCAGAGAGTATTTTCTCGTAAAAAAGGTGGATTCTGTTTTGATTGAAGATATTGACATACTCCACTTTTCAGTCCATGTAGTGAGGGTATTCAGAGCTATTTGTACTCGTTGCGTAGCTTGTATGGGGTCTTTGTGGGAGCTCCAGATCGTTATGTCATCAGCGTAGATGCAGCCGTCTACTGAGTCAGGTAAAGTCTGTAGCATGTCACTTAGAGCAATGTTGAACAGGGTTGCACTCAGAACGGATCCTTGTGGTACTCCACTGTAAATTGGAAGTTCGTCCGAGAAGGTGTCATTCACTTTGGTCTTAATTTTCCGAAACTTGAGAAAGTTTTGAAGATATTTTAGCATTTTACCTCTGATTCCAATGAGAAGGCAGTGCAGCATTATTGTGGAATGGGGTATCTTGTCAAAGGCGGCTTCCAGGTCTACCATTACTGCCACTGTTGTTGAGTTTGCTGAAAAAGATCTGTAGATTGATTCTGTGAAGTGTAGGAGAGCATCTATAGTTCCTCTTCTTGGTCTATATCCAAATTGTTTTGGATGTAACTTTTCATCATTTTCAAGTCTCCACACTAGTCTTTTGTTAACTAGCCTTTCCATTAATTTACCAAGGCAAGATGTTAAGGAGATCGGTCTATATGATTCAGGTAGATCTGGCTCTTTAGTTGGTTTCAAAATCGGTATGATGGTGGCTTTCTTCCATTCTTGTGGGATGTTACCTGTGTGCCAAATAGTGTTGAATAGGGTTAGTATTTCATTGAGAGATTGCTGTGATAGGTTTTTCAACATGGCATTATGTATGCTGTCATCTCGGATTATATTATAATATATATTACGGACTGCATGGTAATGAAGAAGAAGACAAAGTTGCCAAAACAGCCACCAACTTGCATCCTATACCACTTAAACAACCACCTCTCTCCAGTTGTATTGCTGCAGCTCACAAAACACTGAGACACAGATGGGTAGAAAGATGGAACAATGAGCCAACTGGTCGACACCTTTATAATATCCTCAAAGAACCAAACAACATCGAAGTATACAAAAACCTACCCAGATCAGTCGCATCATTTGCCTCAAGAGCCAGAACAGGACATGTAGTAACCCAATCCTATCTTTTCCGTTTCAACCTCACTGAGTCACCCCTGTGTCTCGTTTGTCAGTCAGAGGAAGAGACCCTAGAACACATCCTCCTACACTGTACCAGCAAGTTAGATGCAAGAGATGAGCTGAAAAGAACTCTCCTACCAAACTGCTCTCTCAAAAGAATCCTAACCGAGCCTAACTGTTGGAAACTAGCAAGCCATGTATATGAGAGACACCGTGCGGTCAGCATCACCTGAAGCTGGAAGCATGCACCAAGAAGTAAAGAAGAAGTAAAGTAAAGTTATTTTAACACAAGTACCACAACTATCAGCTACTGGTATTAATTTTATATGTAAAGGTAAACGATTAACCCAAGTTAAAATCTGGTAAAGATGATCAGGATTGTGTTGTTGTAAAACAAACTATAGTTTTAGATAAAATAAACAACGTATATGATGGAAAAAATAAAAGAATATCTAACATATCAGCAGGAATAGCTCCGAATGATGTTGCTACTATTAATCAAGTTATAGCAACCTCTAAAAACGATCCATCTGTGTATACATGTAATGGTAAACGTATCACAAATCTTGATAATCCTACATATGACAAAGATGCTACTAATATAGAGTATGTAATGAATCTTGTAGGTAATGTAGTTATTGATATGCATAATCATTTAACTAAAACATCGATGAAACACAATAAAATCGAAGATTCTCAGAGAGACCAATGGATTGAAGATGAAATCATTGATAGATACTAGTAAAACTTATGAATATTTAAGTATGGAATATACAAAAAAGGATTCATTATCATAAAGTATTTCATAGAGTGAAGACGTTGGTTACATAAAACAGCATAATGAAGACCGTATCGCTCAGTCGTCGTCAAGACAGCGGCAAGAGAGGACTTGGTTTAACATCAGCTGCATTATCCCTGCTCAGACGGATTCCAATTGGTGCTGTTGTGAATCGAGCGATAGACGCTTTACCATACGAATTACATCTGCCCGGAGGTTATCAATATTGTGGACCTGGAACTAAGTTGGCAAAACGTTTAGCAAGAGGAGATCCTGGAATTAATAAATTAGATCAAGCTTGCAAAGAACACGATATAGCATATTCAAAGTATAAAGATTCAACAAATAGATCAATAGCAGATAAAATTCTAGCGGAAAAAGCTTGGCAAAGAGTGAAATCAAGTGACGCAAGTATTGCAGAAAAAGCATCGGCTTGGGCAGTAACTACAGCCATGAAGACGAAAGCAAAGTTAGGTGGTGGAAAACATCGCAGAGGAAGACCTGCAAAGAGAGGCACTCCCAAAAGAGGTGGAAACATTAAAAATGGACGTCGTAGAACTCATAAAGCAAGTGTAAAGAAGACTTCTGTTTGGCAAATGGTAAAAAACGGAGCAGGTTTATACCTAAGACCATACCATGTGTACTAAATAAGAAGAATCAATTGATAATTCCAAATAAAGCCTTAACAAATCATCAGTTAAATGATTATGTAAAATGTTTGAAAATACCATTCTTTCGAGGAGTTTTTTATGAAAGATGCATTACCAACTAAAATATGGAAAAATGAAACTGGAATAGTAAATTTGGATTCCACCTATGGTCCAGGCACTCATTGGGTATGCTATAAAAAGCTTGGACAAACCATTTACTACTTTGACAGTTTTGGCAATCTACCACCGCCGAAAGAACTGCAACATTATTTTCGAAACTCCAAAAACATTTTTTACAATTACAAAAGAGAACAACCTAACAATACTGAAATATGTGGACATTTATGTTTGGAGTTTCTAGCGAAGAGTGTCAGTCAGCTTTAAGATGTCATCGTATACAGTGTCACTGAGTGGAAATTCATCCACATTGAAATGTACGCTGTTCCCAGCATTGCGTCTATCCAAGGAAAGATTATGGGAAGCGGCATTACTTGATTTGACTACCTACAACTCAATTCCCAATGTTACAGAAGGAAAAAAACAATTTACTACATTATTATGAAACTATGGATGCTTCAGGAAAATACTCAGAATTGAAAATAATTACATTTCCTACTGGAGCTTATGAAATCGATGATATAAACCAATTACTACAGAAACAACTCGGAGAAGAAAATATCACCGTTAAAGGAAATAATAATACTTTAAAAGCAGAAATAACTTCGAAATATTATATCGATGTCAGCTTGGAACAGTCGATTGGCAGTTTACTTGGATTTACAGATACAAAAAAGAAAATCTTAACTCCTGGAACTACTCATTCAGGTGATTCAACTGTAACAATATTGAAAGTAAATAGTATCGATGTCACATGCAACATTATAGATGGATCGTATAGAGATGGAGTTAATCAACATATTTTACATACATTTTATCCAACAGTGGCTCCTGGTTTTAAAATTGTTGAGAAGCCACAAAACTTGATATACCTACCGTTAAACACCAGTTTCATTTCAGACATCGTACTGAACATATTGGATCAAGACGGTCATAGTGTTGACTTTAGAGGAGAAACAATTACTATACGGATACACATCAGAGCAGCAACATAAAAGTCAACATGGGATTATCATTTAAACCGCAACGGAAAAGTCGGGAGCTCAGTAGCTCCTCGACATTGGAAGAGTTAACATCGGACAACATTCGTTTTCTACAGAAGATTGGATTGAAACTTAACAGCGATGGATATCCTGGATATATCTCAAGGACCAACGTTCGACGAAACACTATGGGAGAAGGAATATCACACACACAACCCTTACACTTCATCAAAATTAAACAATAACGATGAAATAAGGATTCCCATTCAACAACAAGATATTTACACTTTACCGTGTGAAAGTTACTTGTACATCGAAGGACGGGTATTAAAATTGGATGGAAAAACTGCTTCAACAGTTCCTTTTATAAATAACCCGATGGCATATCTTTTTGATGAAATAAGATATGAAATATCAGGGGTGACGGTTGATTCAACAAAAAAGGTTGGTTTAACAACGACATTGAAAGGATTAACATCATTAACACCGCATGAGAAGAATTCAATAGTCACCGCCGGATGGGTTGCCCCCGATAAAGACACTATAACACCAGCTTCCAACGGTCACTTTGATTTTCATGTACCTTTACGATTGCTTTTGGGATTCGCTGAAGATTACAAACGGGTAATAATAAATGTCAAACAAGAATTAGTATTACTCAGATCTTCAACTAATAAGGACTTGATACTTGCAGACCCTGCAACTACGGAAGATAAACTGGAATGGCAATTACAGTTGGATAAAGTTGTTTGGAGAGTACCTCATGTAAGATTGGCCGATAAACATAGAATCCTATTATTGAGAAAGTTAAAGTCTGACCATGATATTGTGATGCCATTCCGAAGTTGGGAATTTCATGAATACCCTACACTACCTCAGACAGAACGACAAACATGGACCGTCAAGACATCAACTTACTTGGAACGAGCAAGGTACATAATACTCGGTTTTCAAACTAAGCGAAAAGATGTTATCACTGCAAATGCTGGTCAATTTGATCATTGTAAAATAAAGAATTGTAAAGTTTTCCTAAACTCTCAATTCTTTCCCTATGACAATTTGAATGTCATGTTCAGCAAAAAACGTTTTTCCATTTTATACGATATGTATGCAAGATTTCAATCGTCATATTATGGAAAGACTAATACACCACTATTATCACCTGACCAGTATTATTCCAAGGCTCCAATAATTGTAATCGATTGTTCAAAACAAAATGAATCGGTAAAATCATCAAGTGTGGATATAAAAATTGAAATGGAATTTGAAGAACCAGTAGCGGATGGAACTTCGGCATACTGTCTAATTCTACATGATAAAATAGTTACTTACACACCGCTGACCGGAATTGTGAAGAATGTACTTTAAGAAGAATTGTACAACAACTGCAAATTTTTGAGGTTAGAATTATCTGCTTCAATTTTTGAGGTTAGAATTTCATTTGTGAAAGACAAGTTGAAAACAAACAATTATGTAATTGTATAAATTTCAAGGATTTTACGAAAAATATAAAAGCAAGAAAATAATTAGTGGAAACTTCATTCTATCTTCAACCATCGTATGGGAAACATCATTCGCAAGATGAATTCTACTAACGGAGAAGAAAATACACCTCTAATGGATGATAATAGTTCAGATATAGAAAAACAAGTTGAACGAGAAATGGACGAGTTCCTAAAATTCAACAAACATAAGAAGAGAGAAGAAGAAGCTGAAAAAGAAGTAAAAAGGAAGAAGGTTGAAGTTAACATTACAACCAATATTTTAACAGAAGTATTTCTTCGAATTATCTACCCAATTTCTTCATGCATGACAAAAAGTATATCAGTTGGAATTTTAAAATCAATGGATTATTCACCAATTGTTATTTTAAATCATGGAAACAAAATGGTTACTTTCAGTGAAACTACTTGGGAATCTCTCATGAAACATTAAATGTAAATTTTACATCTTTTGGAGTGCTATTTAAGTAACAATACATTTGGAAGAAGAACAAGATTAAGTTTATTGGAATCAAATATTGAAGTTGATATAGTAAAACATCGTGGAGGACAAATTGTTCGCTTCAGAGATTTAACTACACACAATGTTAAATTATATTTCACTAAAGAAGAATTTTACACTTTAAGTTGTACTACCGGTCCCGTCACCAGATATTTGAAACAACTAATATTTTCAAGTGCAATAATTAAAGACTATCTAATTGATACATTGGACAAACAACCTTTTGTTCCAATTTTATACGGTCCCATGGATACTTCAATCTTTAATAGAATACCTCAAGAAGTTGAAATGTGGAGACAATTAAACAACTATCACACCAATTTTAATATTGATGAAGTGGCACAAGAAGTGAAAGAAGAAGAACAATCCTGTCTGTTATAAACATCGGCTCATTCAATTTTTAAGTCAGTTGTTAGTAAGACTTCATCATGAATAAACGGGTTTCGTTTTCTAATGCACCACACATAATGGAAGTTAAAAGAGGTATAATTGAATTTCAAGCTTTCCGAGGAAATGATGGTAATTTTATTATTAAAGAATTAGTAATCTTGGACATGAACACATCAGTAGTTTATCATTATTTGTTCAAACCTCCAGTACCATTTAATAGACTAACAACTAAAGCGAAAGTTACAAACAAATGGTTGAACAAACATTTTCACAACTTAAGATGGGATGAAGGTTTCATTAATTATAACATGATTCCGTACATTATGAATCATTATTGCAAAGAGTTTAAAATTATCTACACAAGGGGATTGGAAAAAGCAAATTGGATACAATCATTTACAAGCAACGAAGTGATTAATGCAATAATTGATAAAGATTTCCAATGCTACTTCAACGAACTTTGTATTTCATCAAAAAGTTTTAAACATCGAAGGTCGCAGTGCGCTTTAAAGAATGCCTACCGCTTAAATAGTTTCCTTCAACAAAGTGGTGGGTGTAAGTAGTGCAAAAAGGGCACACCTGGGACATGACGTCATCACGATGACGTCAGCAGTGATGACGTCATCAATGACGTCACGAATGACGTCACTAATGACGTCACATGACGTCACATAAATGACGTCATGGTGACGTCATTATCGCTGACGTCATCATGATGACGTCACTGACGTTAATTAGGTCAAGGTCACGCAAGAATACAAAAAAAAATTTTTTTGCACTTTTGCGAATCCTCAAATTTTGCTGAGAAATTGAAATTTCTCGAGGAATCACAAAAGTGCAAAAAAATATTTTTTTTATTCCCTATCGATCAGACTCTCGACCTAATATATCCGTCAGGGGTCATTGACCCGTCCCAGCAGCCCCACTTGAAAAAAAAAATAAGTTTTATATTTCACTTACCCACCGAGAGACTGAGAGCCGAAGAATAATTTCTTCCAACACCCGACAGTGCGACAAACGACACGCGACCCGAACAGCACCGCGTCCGAAGACGTACTGACTTGGGCGCAGGCGGTTTCCCAGGTACCCGGCCCAGTGGTGGGGATAAGGAGGTGGTGGGGGTAAAGTGGTCAGAAGGAAGAAAAATTAAAATTTTTGCAACAACTCATCCGAGTCTGTCCTTTACCGTAACTCGGATTGGAAATATTTCCTGAGAAATATTTATTTTTTATTCTTTCTCAGGTGATCTTGGAACTTGGTCGGGAATTGGAGTCACCAACGTAACCTTACTGGCAAAAGTTAGCTCGTCTAAAAGTTTCTGAAACATTTTATCATCCATAGTGATATTTGTGTCCCTTGAGTAAAATTTTGGATTATTTCTGAAGCAACGTTTCATTTTTGTTAAAGTGGAAGTCTTGGACACCTTAACAGAATTATTTTGCTTGGCCAGCAAAAATTTTACTCTTAATAATTTTTCTCGCAAAGTTTCAGCCATAGATGTGTCTCACAGTAAGGTTTGGATAAAACTGAAACACTTAGTCAAGTGTTGGACCTTAGCTGGAAGTAGTGGGGGAACAGGGCTGTAGTGGGGGAATGAGTAGTGGAGGGGGTAATGCGGACTGTTGTTGTGAAGTGTAGAAACAGTTTGCCGGGAACTGTCCAAGGAGTAACACGTACTGTGCAGAAAAATTAACCGAGAGACTTGTGTAAAATTTAACTCCAAGAAATATTTAATGTAAGACTAAAAGAGGTAGAGTCAAATGAAAAATAATTCTGTAGGAGACGGGCATGGATCAGTTTTGTAGTAAAGTTCAAAATCCACTTGTGTGGAGTAAAATTAAATTGTGAGCGAAAAATATTTAGCCACACCTGCAAAATACAAGTGTAGGAAAATATTAGGAGACCTGTATAGGTAAATAAAAATTAATTTTGTATCAAACAGTCTTCCAGCATTTCAGTTTGTAAGTCTTAACAAGTAAGGACTAAAATATTAAATAAGGAGTGGAAAATAATGTGTTAAGTAAACGTAAGTGTAGCAGTGTAACAAAAATTAATTTTGTGCAAAACAGGCTAGGTTCTGTTTTGCTAAGTTTAATAAGAAGGAAAAATAAAAATTTACTCACAGAAAAGTCCCGCGGCGTTGAGGTGTGGAGTGTTTGTTGGCTTGCAATAAACTGACTTACCTTCTGTTGAGATACATTTGACCAGTTGGCCAAGAAACCAGTCTGTTATATAAGCATTATGTAACCGTCTCTGCCGGCTGTGCTGAATCCGGCAAGCTAAAATATTATTCTATAGTACACCTGACTTGGACTGAAAATATTCTAAGTCCCAAGACCCCTCCCCCCCCCCGGCTCCAGACGAGAAGTGGAGCCCCCCCCCCCGGGGGAGGAGGAGGTGTCATAGCCCGAGGCGTTGCCATACCTTGAGGCGCTATTGGCACTTAACCGGTGACATGTGTTGTATAATGAGATCCGGTTAGTAATGTATTCAGGTGTGGCTCTTGGAGATTGTCCAATGCCGCAAACAAGTACGTGTCGAGGTCTGGCTGTTTACGTAACCAGGTCCGGTTCCCCCACTCCTGACCGGCTCAGCTTCGGTTCTCTGAGGCTTTGCTTCCTTGCAGTTGGTTTCAAACACTTCAGCTGAGTGGTTGAATCTCTGCCCTACAGGATTCGCAATGTAATGTTGGCGCCGCATTATATTGGGAATTCTCTTAGTCTAAGGCATGGCATGTGTAGTGTTAAGAAATATTTTATTTTGTGCTTGCTGCTTCTGCTAGGTCTTGGTGTTGGATTTATTTAGTCTAAGTCTTGTGTGTTGAAAAATATTTCTTTGTACTAATCTTCACAGGTTGTCCCCAAGTAGAAATTTTTCTAAATTCGCATCTTGGAGGTACTCCTCCGTAAATTGGCAGTTAAAGTGTTAGGTTTTTGAGACTTTACAGTCTCTGTAAAATAAAAATCTTTCGAGGTTCAGAACCTCAAGAATTATTTGTTACCAACAATAGCATGGCGCCTAACGAGCCCGGGGGTAGGCCCCTGGGGATCCACCCTTAGGCCTCTTTCGGTCAGGGGCGCTACTGGACCTCATCACTCTAGATGGGTGGTTGGCATCCTTTAGCACGAGGCGTCGGATCCTGACACTGACCGGTGTGCTAGGCAAAAGTCAGTACCTACGGGTTAAGACGGGATCCTCGGTCATGGTTAGCATGGCCTTTTCCAAATTATTGTAGCATGTTTCCCTTAAGGAAACTCAAAATTAAATAAATAATTTTTTATTTAATCACCTCCCCTTAAATGTTGAGATCCCCCCGATGCCTCTGGCCGCCGGCGGTCTTAGGCATCGGGGGGATTTCTTTTTTAATTCTTGAACGACCTTGACCCATATTCATGTGTGAATAAAATAAAATATTTTTGATCCACATGTTATGTAGGTCAGTCATGACTTAGGCGGATTTTTGCCTGAGTTCTGGGACTGCTCAGGACTTAGAGCGAGATGCGGCTAAGTGTTGGCTGTCCAAACTGTGGTTCAACCAAATTTTATTTTATGTTCACACATGAGTAAGGGTAGCAGGTATCCAAGAGTTAAAGTCCTAAGGGTAGGTGAAGCCCCCCCCCCCCTCGGCGCCAGACGAGAAGTGAGCCCCCCCCCCGAATTTTTTTTAAAAATTTTTTGACCTTGACCAAAAATTTTTTGCTCCGGACGAAAACTGCCCCCCCCCGAAATTTTTTTTTGAAAAATTTTTTGACCTTGACCAAAAATTTTTTGCTCCGGACGAAAACTGCGCCCCCCCCCCCCAAAAAAATTTTTTTCAAAAATTTTTTTACCTTGACCAAAAATTTTTTGCTCCGGACGAAAACTGCACCCGGGGGGGGGGGGTGCCAAGCTAGTAGTGTGAAATTGTTACTTCCAGTACAAGTTAAAATAGTAGTGGTAAATTGTTACCACAAACACAAATTTGTGTCTTTAAACTTCTAATGTAACTTAACCCATTTAAATGTAGGTGCCAAGCCAGTAGTGTGAAATTGTTACTCCCAGTACAAGTTAAAATAGTAGTGGTAAATTGTTACCACAAACACAAATTTGTGTCTTCAAACTTCTAATTTAACTTAACCCATTTAAATGTAGGTGCCAAGCTAGTAGTGTGAAATTGTTACTCCCAGTACAAGTTAAAATAGTAGTGGTAAATTGTTACCACAAATTTGTGTATTCAAACTTCTAATTTAACTTTACCCATTTAAATGTAGGTGCCAAGCCAGTAGTGTGAAATTGTTACTCCCAGTACAAGTTAAAATAGTAGTGGTAAATTGTTACCACAAATTTGTGTATTCAAACTTCTAATTTAAATTAACCCATTTAAATGTAGGTGCCCAGCCAGTAGTGTGAAATTGTTACTCCCAGTACAAGTTAAAAAAGTAGTGGTAAATTGTTACCACAAATTTGTGTCTTCAAACTTCTAATTTAACTTAACCCATTTAAATGTTGCTACTTAAAGGTAGCACCGTTTTGGTGCTACCTTTCATGTACTATTTTCTACATGTCCAATTTTGCTTTATGTTTTTTAAACAACACTTTTAATTACCGGTTTAATGTAAAACTATAAAATATGTTTATATATATGAATTATTAACAAAACCTTAGTTTTAACATTAAATGTTATTAGGAAACTTCTAATTGAGATAAGCCATTTAAATGTTGCTACTTTTAGGTAGCACCGTTTTGGTGCTACCTATGGTGTACTATTTCACATGTCCAATTTTTGCTTTAGGCTTTTAAACAACACTTTTAACTACTGCTACCAGTCTACCACTGAGGTACCTATGAAGCGAGTTTGGTTCATCTTTTTTTTCTCTAGTTGCTAAGGTGTTTAGGAATTAAAGGTTAGAATTACTTTTAAGGTTAAAAAAAGCACATGGTGCGAACAGAAAGTTCACTATTGTTTTAACATTAATGGTCATTAGAAAACTTCTAATTGAGCTTAACCCATTTAAATGTTGCTACTTTAAGGTAGCACCGTTTCGGTGCTACCTTTGGTGTACTATTTTTACATGTCACAAAATATATGGGCCTCTGCTTGACGCAGAGACAGGTACTTGGCCCCGTTTCTACCCATTATTAAGTGTACTGAGACTTTAGGTTTTAAACAACACTTTTAACTACTGGTTTAATGTAAAACTACGAAATATGTTTATATACATGAAATCTTAACAAAACCTTAGTTTTAATATTAAAGGTAATTTGGAAACTTCTAATTGAGCTTAAACCATTTAAATGTTGCGAATTAAAGGTAGCACCGTTTTGGTGCTACCTTTGGTGTACTATTTTTACATATCCAATTTTGCTTTAGGTTTTTAAACATCACTTTTAACTACCGGTTTAATGTAAAACTATGAAATATGTTTATATATATATGAATTCTTAACCAAACCTTAGTTTTAACATTAAACCGTATTTGGAAACTTCTAATTGCTCACTCAGAGACAAGTACTTGGCCCCGTTACTCTCCATCATTAAGTGTACTTAGGCTTTATGTTTTTAAACAAGACTTTTAACTACTGGTTTAATGTAAAACTACAAAATATGTTTATATACATGATAACTTAACAAAACCTTAGTTTTTAACATTAAAGGTAATTTGGAAACTTCCAATTGGGCTTAACCTATTTAAATGTTGCTTAACCTATTTAAATGTTGCTAATTAAAGGTAGCACCGTTTTGGTGCTACCTTTGGTGTACTATTTATTCCTTGTCAATTTTGCTTAAAGTTTTTAAACAACACTTTTAACTAAGTGTTTAATGTTAAAGTACGAAATATGTTTATATATGAGCCTCTGCTGACTTGGAGACAAGTACTTGGCCCCCGTTCCTGTCCATCATTAAGTGTACTGAGGCTTTACGTTTTTAAACAAGACTTTTAACTACTAGTTTAATGTAAAACTACAAAATATGTTTATATATACATGATAACTTAACAAAACCTTAGTTTTTACATTGAAGGTAATTTGGGAACTTTTAATTGAGCTTAAAACATTTAAATGTTGCTAATTAAAGGTAGCACCGTTTTGGTGCTACCTTTGGTGTACTATTTCTTCCTTGTCAAATTTTGCTTAAAGTTTTTAAACAACACTTTTAACTACGGGTTTAATGTTAAAGTACAAAACAACACTTTTAACTACAGGTTTAATGTTAAAGTACAAAATATGTTTACATATGAGCCTCTGCTGACTGAGAGACAAGTACTTGGCACCGTTCCTGTCCATCATTAAGTGTATTTAGGCTTTACGTTTTTAAACAAGACTTTTAACTACTGGTTTAATGTAAAACTATGAAATATGTTTATATATGAGCCTACGCCTGACGCAGAGACAGGTATTTGGTCTTGTTCCTGTCCCTAATTAAGTGTACTGAGGCTGTAGGTTTTTAAAAAACACTTTTAACTTCTGTTTAATGTAAAAACTATGAAATATGTTTATATATAAATGATAACTTAACAAAACCTTAGTTTTAACATTAAAGGTAATTTGGAAACCTCCAATTGAGCTTAACCCATTTAAATGTTGCTACTTTTTAATGTAGCAACCGGTAGCACCGTTTTGATGCTATCTTTGGTGTACTATTTTTTTTTACATGTAAAATTTTGCTATAGGTTTTTAAACAAAAATTTAAGTATTACGTTAAGGTCAAACTACCAAACATGTTTGTTATCTACATGAATTATTAACAAACTTTTAGTTTTAACTTTAATGATGATATAGGAATTTCTATTTATGTGTAAAGTTTAACATAATTAGTTTTGTATTTGATTTTATTATTGTTTGGAACACTTGTTATGTGTTGTAGTCAAGCAAGTCTTATTTTGGTATAAAAAATAATAATCTTTAGCACATGTATGTAAAGCTAATTTTTTAATTTCAATTTATTAAATGAAAATGAATGTGGTATTAATGTAAAATATATTAAAAATCAGTTTTAAAAAATCTACAGGAAATTGTCAACAAATTTAAAATGTATCATATTACTGTTAAATGTGCAGTATATCCCTTCATTTTGCATGCCCAGTTGCGCTTCATCATTTATGAAAGTGGTTTGTTGAGTGTGCCCTTATTATTGACATCCGTAAAAAAATTGTTTAAATTTAACATACAATTGTGTATGCGCAGTAGTACTTGTCTACTGCGCATGCGCAGAAGGTTTCCACCACTCTTTGTCGGGTATATAAGCAGGTGGGTTAACCATGCATTTCATTGTTTGGCGAACTTTTGCCAAGTGAACATCTTATTGACAACTTCGGTTATTCCGGATATTTAAAAGGTGTATGCTATTTTTCTTACATTTGACTTCAATATGTCTGAACTGCAGTGTTACATGTTTGATAGTAAACCTGTAGCTGTATTATTTGATCGTGAAAACAATCCATGGTTTAAGGCTAATGATGTATCAGAAATTCTAGAATATAAAAGACCGCGAAAAGCAATAAATGATCTAGTTAAGGAAAAATATAAAAAGTTATGTAAAGATATTGATGGAAACAGTTTAGTGCTACCCTCTAACTTTCAAAAAAGTACCGTATTCATCAATGAACCAGGTTTATATTCCTTAATTTTATCGTCCAAGATGAAATTAGCTAAGCGCTTTCAAGATTGGGTGTTTGAAGAAATACTACCATCAATTCGCAAGTATGGAGAGTATAAACTAAAAAGAGAAAACCTTAAGTTGACTCACTCCTTACGTAAAGCGTTGTCAAATAATCAAAAACTAATTGAAACGTTAATTGATCAAATACCTAAAGTTGCTGTTATACCTGATGATATGGATTTAAAACATATCTTTTGTGTATTGGAAAAGGACACATACTATGAAAAGTATGGAGTAATGGAGTACAAGTGCATTCGTACAGAGAGGAGACGATATAAAAGAGCACTGAAAAGAGCAAAGGAAGATGGTTTTGTACCAAGTTTTACAAGATATCCTGTACCAAACAGTATAAATATCTTTAATAAAGCTAAGGAGGTTATGAATACTTATGGTATGCATTACGAATGTTCTTTGAATAACATACTGACCCCCCATAATTTTGTAAATATTGTAAAAATTATTCTTAATGAATAAACTGTATGAATGTATGTATGAATGTGGGACTTATTAGATTGAGAAGTTAAGGTATTAACTTTAGCTACTTATTTGAAAAGTCTGGTGTGAATGAAGGTCACTGGCGCGGTTGACTAAAAGACCCGTAAACCGTGTGTGTGTGTGTGTGTGTGTGTGAATGTGTGTGAATGTGTGTGAATGTGTGTGTGTGTGTGTGTGTGTGTGTGTGTGTGTGTGTGTGTGTGTGTGTGTGAATGTGTGTGTGAATGTGTGGAAAACGACGTACACCCACCTCCTCGCGGTGTTTTCTGGGTAACGCTAAGAGGTGTACAACAAATGTCTTGTAAACCACATGAATTAATCTATTTTTTTTTTTTAATATACATTCATAGGTATATACAATAATAACATTTATTTAAATTAAACAAATTTAAAAGCATTTTAAATGCATACAATTTATAATTGTTGTCACAAAAACACCTCGTGCTTTACTAATAATAGATGAAAACGATATAATGTATGTATAAAATATGAGTTTTTTAATTAATGGAGCTAGAAAAAATAAAGATAGCATTAAATTAGTGTTACCATAAAATTTGTTTATAGAACAATAAGTTTTTCTTCATAATTATAGGTTAATATTTAAAAAAATGTCGAACCTGATTCCCTTATACAAATAATGAATAACAATCGCAATAAACACTTATCTTTAAGATACAAATGTGGTTAGCACTGAATCAGTGGTACCTTTAAATAATGTGAAAAGCCTTATATTTGGAAAAAAAATTATACATTTGCCTAAATAATACAATTTACATGTTTTCCTTCAAACTAACTTTTTAACACACCGATTTTGAACCATAAAAATGTTTTATATACTGGTTTTAAGATCTATATTTAGGTAGCACTAAATTAGAGCTACCATTAAGTTAATAAAATAGCTACATACATTTATAATTATATTTTATTATTTAATTATTAAATATATTTAATTTATTCAATATTTATTTCACTGACTCTTTACAGCACAAATAAGTATAAAAACACAAAATCTGAAACAAGTCAGTCATTTTAATTTTAATGTAAAATAATAAAAGCTCAAAACTTAATACTTTTTTTCAAAATTAAACAAAAGTAGCAACAAAATATCGGTGTTATCTTGAAATATTTATAGAAATTATAATATAGTATGGTTTTATTAATTTAAACTAAATTGAATTCATCCTTATTCTACACATAACGGTAAAACCATTCATTCTGAACCTTAATGCTTAGAACTCTGACATGTTGTTTTTCGAACTCTGACATATTGTATTTATTTCAAGATACAGCTCAACCTTTCATTATAAATCTTGTTAATTTTTTAAATCTATCTTCTTATTTCTATAAGGGTTTTGTCTGTTACGTCCCTTTTTCTCTCGACCTGCTGAACCGATTTTTAAGATTGAGGCGTCATTTTAAAGCTTAGGATATACCGCAGTGACGAATTGTAATTAAAAAGGTCATATGGTTTCGGGCTTCGACCCTCCTGGCCTTTGATTTATGTCTAGAGGGCACTTTAAATGTTGACCAACTTTTATTGCAAGTTCTTTAATGTGAATTGTAATTTAACAGCTGATTACCTTCAGATGAATTTTAAAAGCCGGATAGTAAACAAAAATAGATCTCCGTCACTTCATAATCAACATTTACGTACTGTAGGTGAGATTCACTCATACAGAATCATAAAACGCGCAATTTGCGCACGGGCCACCTCGTAATATAATAAAAATATAAAACACATGAACTTTTAACTAATTTACCAATAGGGAATACGCTATTACGGTGTTATTCATGATAAGACCTAAGCCCGGGACCATGATACTTTTTCATTTTGAGATCTCTAAAAGCCAAAAACACCGTTTGTTCAATTTCATATATATATGTATGTGTCCATAAACACGATAACTTTTGAATGGAACCTCTGATTTTGATGAAATTTAGTACAGGGGTGTAAGCCAGTATCTACTTAATTGAATTTGTGAAACATAATGATCGGATTATGGGAACGAGGTTTATAGGGTTTCTAAAGGGTTAAAATTGGGTTTTTGGCATTTTTTGAACCTCAATTTTTTTTTTAAATTCATGACTTTTAACTAAAACCATTCAAAAGAGCTTAAAACAACGAACAATTTAGTATTTTGAATTTTTACCTAACTTAAATGGTTATTCAGAAAATCCAAACACTATGTTTTACATGTTATTCTTATGGGAAATGAACAAAACCTTCTATCTTGCTTATTTATTGAAATATCTTGATAAACTTGGTATGTACATTAATTAGAAAGCGTTTAACTTATATCTGCTTATAAAATGCATATGGCGGCAAACCTACATACTCACCTCTATGGGTTTTATGGAAAAATTAAAAAACACCATAACCTGATAAAATTTGGTATGTACATTCACTAGGTAGGGTTTAACTTATATTTATCAATGAAACCCATATGGCGGCAAACCTACATACTTTAAACCCCCATGGATTTTATGAGAAAATAGAAAATATACCAAAATTCCATTGGAAACTTGCTGAGTAAGCAGGTCTGCTGCGATGGGGGTATTATATTTATAGTTACATTAAGGTAGCATTATTTTGATGCCACCTTTACATAAAATATATTAATTCAATTATCTTATTGTTTTATTGTGTATTTACATTAAATTTAGTCTACATGTGGGAATTGAGACACCAATTTTTGGAAAATGAATGCATATAATCATGGGATATAGTCTTTATTCTGTAAACCCGGCTTACCCCTTAATTGTTTCCCCTTTAAATTTTCATTTTAAATTTAAAGTGGAAACACTTCTTTTTACAAACAAATTTGTGCTATTATCATTCACTTTTCTTTGTTTAAATTAAATGTAGTCCTTTTTTTACTCTACTTATAAAGCAGAAAAGATACTGGAACTTAAATCATATAGTTTTGGAACTTGAATCATTATTCCAAACATACAATTTAACTCTCCAATTGTAAATATAAGATGAGAAAAGCTAAAATTTCTATATTTATAGTTATAATTATAGGCATTTAGTCAAATGCCTATAACTCAATAATGGATTGACGGATTAGGACAAGCGATACATCATTGAAAAGGTCTATGTAAGACTAACATTTTAGTAAAAGAAGAATTTGGTTATCTTATTTTAGTCAAAAGTTATGCGAATTATTTCAAATAAATACCAAAAAAACACCGTTTGTTCAATTTCATTTATATATATATATATATATCAGTCTACCACTGAGGTACCTACGAAGCAAGTTTGGTTGATTTCACTTTCTCTTGAGCTGCGTTAGTCTTAACATGAAATTTATCAGTTATTTCAACTTCTTTTTGCACTAACGTAACGTTTTGTTGTCTCACAATTTTAATTAATTGCGCAAAAGAAGTATCTCTAGGAGACATTCTTAACCGTATATGTAGCTCCTACAAATGCAAGCTTATTAATGACAAATTCACAACTTATAAGACCTGTTTAAATAAAAGACAAAGTGGTAAGCATCTTGACGGCGCAAGGTGCAAGTACAGACTAGAAACCTGGAGGTCCATAGCCTGCCATTTATGAGTTCTAAAAATGGGGAGGGGGAAGGAATAAGGATTGGGAAGGGGTAGGTTGGGGGAAGGGTAGTTTGGTTATTAAACGACTTGTGCTGTAAAATAGCCGCCAACATCCACACCTTGTTCGTAGCACTCCTTTATTGTTTGTGCCCACTGCCGCATGCGGTCTCTATCATTTGGTGTTACAAGAAAAGAATTACAATCATCATACAATATAAAGGAGCCGATTCGTACGTAAGATCCTGAGTCCAACCATTTATGAGCTTCAGACATGAATTTATCTATTGTATCAAATGGGGATTCTGGATCAATTGCTATAACTTTGAGTTCTTCATTAATTTCAACGGTATAATCATCATCTTCATCATCATCTTCACTGTCACTGTCGTTATTTAAAGTGTCTTCAGGTTGTTCAAAAACATTAGAAATTTCGGAGGAATTGAAATTTTCATTGAGACGAGGAGGCATTTTGAAGCAAGTAATATTGTAAACAGCAGAGACAAAACAACAAGAGTGGCTTGTAGAAGCGGAATGAAGGAGTGAACAACGCTCGCTCCACTTTTATAATGGTATACTAATGAGAGGGGTAACAGCTAGCCGTTATCGATTATTGACCTGGGAGGTGGGGGAAAGAAAGGAGAGGGGGTATTTATTTGAAATAATTCGCATAACTTTTGACTAAAATAAGATAACCAAATTCTTCTTTTACTAAAATGTTAGTCTTACATAGACCTTTTCAATGATGTATCGCTTGTCCTAATCCGTCAATCCATTATTGAGTTATAGGCATTTGACTAAATGCCTATAATTATAACTATAAATATAGAAATTTTAGCTTTTCTCATCTTATATTTACAATTGGAGAGTTAAATTGTATGTTTGGAATAATGATTCAAGTTCCAAAACTATATGATTTAAGTTCCAGTATCTTTTCTGCTTTATAAGTAGAGTAAAAAAAGGACTACATTTAATTTAAACAAAGAAAAGTGAATGATAATAGCACAAATTTGTTTGTAAAAAGAAGTGTTTCCACTTTAAATTTAAAATGAAAATTTAAAGGGGAAACAATTAAGGGGTAAGCCGGGTTTACAGAATAAAGACTATATCCCATGATTATATGCATTCATTTTCCAAAAATTGGTGTCTCAATTCCCACATGTAGACTAAATTTAATGTAAATACACAATAAAACAATAAGATAATTGAATTAATATATTTTATGTAAAGGTGGCATCAAAATAATGCTACCTTAATGTAACTATAAATATAATACCCCCATCGCAGCAGACCTGCTTACTCAGCAAGTTTCCAATGGAATTTTGGTATATTTTCTATTTTCTCATAAAATCCATGGGGGTTTAAAGTATGTAGGTTTGCCGCCATATGGGTTTCATTGATAAATATAAGTTAAACCCTACCTAGTGAATGTACATACCAAATCTTATCAGGTTATGGTGTTTTTTAATTTTTCCATAAAACCCATAGAGGTGAGTATGTAGGTTTGCCGCCATATGCATTTTATAAGCAGATATAAGTTAAACGCTTTCTAATTAATGTACATACCAAGTTTATCAAGATATTTCAATAAATAAGCAAGATAGAAGGTTTTGTTCATTTCCCATAAGAATAACATGTAAAACATAGTGTTTGGATTTTCTGAATAACCATTTAAGTTAGGTAAAAATTCAAAATACTAAATTGTTCGTTGTTTTAAGCTCTTTTGAATGGTTTTAGTTAAAAGTCATGAATTTAAAAAAAAAAATTGAGGTTCAAAAAATGCCAAAAACCCAATTTTAACCCTTTAGAAACCCTATAAACCTCGTTCCCATAATCCGATCATTATGTTTCACAAATTCAATTAAGTAGATACTGGCTTACACCCCTGTACTAAATTTCATCAAAATCAGAGGTTCCATTCAAAAGTTATCGTGTTTATGGACACATACATATATATATGAAATTGAACAAACGGTGTTTTTGGCTTTTAGAGATCTCAAAATGAAAAAGTATCATGGTCCCGGGCTTAGGTCTTATCATGAATAACACCGTAATAGCGTATTCCCTATTGGTAAATTAGTTAAAAGTTCATGTGTTTTATATTTTTATTATATTACGAGGTGGCCCGTGCGCAAATTGCGCGTTTTATGATTCTGTATGAGTGAATCTCACCTACAGTACGTAAATGTTGATTATGAAGTGACGGAGATCTATTTTTGTTTACTATCCGGCTTTTAAAATTCATCTGAAGGTAATCAGCTGTTAAATTACAATTCACATTAAAGAACTTGCAATAAAAGTTGGTCAACATTTAAAGTGCCCTCTAGACATAAATCAAAGGCCAGGAGGGTCGAAGCCCGAAACAATATGACCTTTTTAATTACAATTCGTCACTGCGGTATATCCTAAGCTTTAAAATGACGCCTCAATCTTAAAAATCGGTTCAGCAGGTCGAGAGAAAAAGGGACGTAACAGACAAAACCCTTATAGAAATAAGAAGATAGATTTAAAAAATTAACAAGATTTATAATGAAAGGTTGAGCTGTATCTTGAAATAAATACAATATGTCAGAGTTCGAAAAACAACATGTCAGAGTTCTAAGCATTAAGGTTCAGAATGAATGGTTTTACCGTTATGTGTAGAATAAGGATGAATTCAATTTAGTTTAAATTAATAAAACCATACTATATTATAATTTCTATAAATATTTCAAGATAACACCGATATTTTGTTGCTACTTTTGTTTAATTTTGAAAAAAAGTATTAAGTTTTGAGCTTTTATTATTTTACATTAAAATTAAAATGACTGACTTGTTTCAGATTTTGTGTTTTTATACTTATTTGTGCTGTAAAGAGTCAGTGAAATAAATATTGAATAAATTAAATATATTTAATAATTAAATAATAAAATATAATTATAAATGTATGTAGCTATTTTATTAACTTAATGGTAGCTCTAATTTAGTGCTACCTAAATATAGATCTTAAAACCAGTATATAAAACATTTTTATGGTTCAAAATCGGTGTGTTAAAAAGTTAGTTTGAAGGAAAACATGTAAATTGTATTATTTAGGCAAATGTATAATTTTTTTCCAAATATAAGGCTTTTCACATTATTTAAAGGTACCACTGATTCAGTGCTAACCACATTTGTATCTTAAAGATAAGTGTTTATTGCGATTGTTATTCATTATTTGTATAAGGGAATCAGGTTCGACATTTTTTTAAATATTAACCTATAATTATGAAGAAAAACTTATTGTTCTATAAACAAATTTTATGGTAACACTAATTTAATGCTATCTTTATTTTTTCTAGCTCCATTAATTAAAAAACTCATATTTTATACATACATTATATCGTTTTCATCTATTATTAGTAAAGCACGAGGTGTTTTTGTGACAACAATTATAAATTGTATGCATTTAAAATGCTTTTAAATTTGTTTAATTTAAATAAATGTTATTATTGTATATACCTATGAATGTATATTAAAAAAAAAAATAGATTAATTCATGTGGTTTACAAGACATTTGTTGTACACCTCTTAGCGTTACCCAGAAAACACCGCGAGGAGGTGGGTGTACGTCGTTTTCCACACATTCACACACACATTCACACACACACACACACACACACACACACACACACACACACACACACACACACACACACACACATTCACACACATTCACACACATTCACACACACACACACACACACACACGGTTTACGGGTCTTTTAGTCAACCGCGCCAGTGACCTTCATTCACACCAGACTTTTCAAATAAGTAGCTAAAGTTAATACCTTAACTTCTCAATCTAATAAGTCCCACATTCATACATACATTCATACAGTTTATTCATTAAGAATAATTTTTACAATATTTACAAAATTATGGGGGGTCAGTATGTTATTCAAAGAACATTCGTAATGCATACCATAAGTATTCATAACCTCCTTAGCTTTATTAAAGATATTTATACTGTTTGGTACAGGATATCTTGTAAAACTTGGTACAAAACCATCTTCCTTTGCTCTTTTCAGTGCTCTTTTATATCGTCTCCTCTCTGTACGAATGCACTTGTACTCCATTACTCCATACTTTTCATAGTATGTGTCCTTTTCCAATACACAAAAGATATGTTTTAAATCCATATCATCAGGTATAACAGCAACTTTAGGTATTTGATCAATTAACGTTTCAATTAGTTTTTGATTATTTGACAACGCTTTACGTAAGGAGTGAGTCAACTTAAGGTTTTCTCTTTTTAGTTTATACTCTCCATACTTGCGAATTGATGGTAGTATTTCTTCAAACACCCAATCTTGAAAGCGCTTAGCTAATTTCATCTTGGACGATAAAATTAAGGAATATAAACCTGGTTCATTGATGAATACGGTACTTTTTTGAAAGTTAGAGGGTAGCACTAAACTGTTTCCATCAATATCTTTACATAACTTTTTATATTTTTCCTTAACTAGATCATTTATTGCTTTTCGCGGTCTTTTATATTCTAGAATTTCTGATACATCATTAGCCTTAAACCATGGATTGTTTTCACGATCAAATAATACAGCTACAGGTTTACTATCAAACATGTAACACTGCAGTTCAGACATATTGAAGTCAAATGTAAGAAAAATAGCATACACCTTTTAAATATCCGGAATAACCGAAGTTGTCAATAAGATGTTCACTTGGCAAAAGTTCGCCAAACAATGAAATGCATGGTTAACCCACCTGCTTATATACCCGACAAAGAGTGGTGGAAACCTTCTGCGCATGCGCAGTAGACAAGTACTACTGCGCATACACAATTGTATGTTAAATTTAAACAATTTTTTTACGGATGTCAATAATAAGGGCACACTCAACAAACCACTTTCATAAATGATGAAGCGCAACTGGGCATGCAAAATGAAGGGATATACTGCACATTTAACAGTAATATGATACATTTTAAATTTGTTGACAATTTCCTGTAGATTTTTTAAAACTGATTTTTAATATATTTTACATTAATACCACATTCATTTTCATTTAATAAATTGAAATTAAAAAATTAGCTTTACATACATGTGCTAAAGATTATTATTTTTTATACCAAAATAAGACTTGCTTGACTACAACACATAACAAGTGTTCCAAACAATAATAAAATCAAATACAAAACTAATTATGTTAAACTTTACACATAAATAGAAATTCCTATATCATCATTAAAGTTAAAACTAAAAGTTTGTTAATAATTCATGTAGATAACAAACATGTTTGGTAGTTTGACCTTAACGTAATACTTAAATTTTTGTTTAAAAACCTAAAGCAAAATTTTACATGTAAAAAAAAATAGTACACCAAAGATAGCATCAAAACGGTGCTACCGGTTGCTACATTAAAAAGTAGCAACATTTAAATGGGTTAAGCTCAATTGGAGGTTTCCAAATTACCTTTAATGTTAAAACTAAGGTTTTGTTAAGTTATCATTTATATATAAACATATTTCATAGTTTTTACATTAAACCAGAAGTTAAAAGTGTTTTTTAAAAACCTACAGCCTCAGTACACTTAATTAGGGACAGGAACAAGACCAAATACCTGTCTCTGCGTCAGGCGTAGGCTCATATATAAACATATTTCATAGTTTTACATTAAACCAGTAGTTAAAAGTCTTGTTTAAAAACGTAAAGCCTAAATACACTTAATGATGGACAGGAACGGTGCCAAGTACTTGTCTCTCAGTCAGCAGAGGCTCATATGTAAACATATTTTGTACTTTAACATTAAACCTGTAGTTAAAAGTGTTGTTTTGTACTTTAACATTAAACCCGTAGTTAAAAGTGTTGTTTAAAAACTTTAAGCAAAATTTGACAAGGAAGAAATAGTACACCAAAGGTAGCACCAAAACGGTGCTACCTTTAATTAGCAACATTTAAATGTTTTAAGCTCAATTAAAAGTTCCCAAATTACCTTCAATGTAAAAACTAAGGTTTTGTTAAGTTATCATGTATATATAAACATATTTTGTAGTTTTACATTAAACTAGTAGTTAAAAGTCTTGTTTAAAAACGTAAAGCCTCAGTACACTTAATGATGGACAGGAACGGGGGCCAAGTACTTGTCTCCAAGTCAGCAGAGGCTCATATATAAACATATTTCGTACTTTAACATTAAACACTTAGTTAAAAGTGTTGTTTAAAAACTTTAAGCAAAATTGACAAGGAATAAATAGTACACCAAAGGTAGCACCAAAACGGTGCTACCTTTAATTAGCAACATTTAAATAGGTTAAGCAACATTTAAATAGGTTAAGCCCAATTGGAAGTTTCCAAATTACCTTTAATGTTAAAAACTAAGGTTTTGTTAAGTTATCATGTATATAAACATATTTTGTAGTTTTACATTAAACCAGTAGTTAAAAGTCTTGTTTAAAAACATAAAGCCTAAGTACACTTAATGATGGAGAGTAACGGGGCCAAGTACTTGTCTCTGAGTGAGCAATTAGAAGTTTCCAAATACGGTTTAGTGTTAAAACTAAGGTTTGGTTAAGAATTCATATATATATAAACATATTTCATAGTTTTACATTAAACCGGTAGTTAAAAGTGATGTTTAAAAACCTAAAGCAAAATTGGATATGTAAGAATAGTACACCAAAGGTAGCACCAAAACGGTGCTACCTTTAATTCGCAACATTTAAATGGTTTAAGCTCAATTAGAAGTTTCCAAATTACCTTTAATATTAAAACTAAGGTTTTGTTAAGATTTCATGTATATAAACATATTTCGTAGTTTTACATTAAACCAGTAGTTAAAAGTGTTGTTTAAAACCTAAAGTCTCAGTACACTTAATAATGGGTAGAAACGGGGCCAAGTACCTGTCTCTGCGTCAAGCAGAGGCCCATATATTTTGTGACATGTAAAAATAGTACACCAAAGGTAGCACCGAAACGGTGCTACCTTAAAGTAGCAACATTTAAATGGGTTAAGCTCAATTAGAAGTTTTCTAATGACCATTAATGTTAAAACAATAGTGAACTTTCTGTTCGCACCATGTGCTTTTTTTTAACCTTAAAAGTAATTCTAACCTTTAATTCCTAAACACCTTAGCAACTAGAGAAAAAAAGATGAACCAAACTCGCTTCATAGGTACCTCAGTGGTAGACTGGTAGCAGTAGTTAAAAGTGTTGTTTAAAAGCCTAAAGCAAAAATTGGACATGTGAAATAGTACACCATAGGTAGCACCAAAACGGTGCTACCTAAAAGTAGCAACATTTAAATGGCTTATCTCAATTAGAAGTTTCCTAATAACATTTAATGTTAAAACTAAGGTTTTGTTAATAATTCATATATATAAACATATTTTATAGTTTTACATTAAACCGGTAATTAAAAGTGTTGTTTAAAAAACATAAAGCAAAATTGGACATGTAGAAAATAGTACATGAAAGGTAGCACCAAAACGGTGCTACCTTTAAGTAGCAACATTTAAATGGGTTAAGTTAAATTAGAAGTTTGAAGACACAAATTTGTGGTAACAATTTACCACTACTATTTTAACTTGTACTGGGAGTAACAATTTCACACTACTGGCTGGGCACCTACATTTAAATGGGTTAATTTAAATTAGAAGTTTGAATACACAAATTTGTGGTAACAATTTACCACTACTATTTTAACTTGTACTGGGAGTAACAATTTCACACTACTGGCTTGGCACCTACATTTAAATGGGTAAAGTTAAATTAGAAGTTTGAATACACAAATTTGTGGTAACAATTTACCACTACTATTTTAACTTGTACTGGGAGTAACAATTTCACACTACTAGCTTGGCACCTACATTTAAATGGGTTAAGTTAAATTAGAAGTTTGAAGACACAAATTTGTGTTTGTGGTAACAATTTACCACTACTATTTTAACTTGTACTGGGAGTAACAATTTCACACTACTGGCTTGGCACCTACATTTAAATGGGTTAAGTTACATTAGAAGTTTAAAGACACAAATTTGTGTTTGTGGTAACAATTTACCACTACTATTTTAACTTGTACTGGAAGTAACAATTTCACACTACTAGCTTGGCACCTCCCCCCCCCGGGTGCAGTTTTCGTCCGGAGCAAAAAATTTTTGGTCAAGGTCAAAAAATTTTTCAAAAAAAAAATTTCGGGGGGGGGGCAGTTTTCGTCCGGAGCAAAAAATTTTTGGTCAAGGTCAAAAAATTTTAAAAAAAAATTCGGGGGGGGGGGCTCACTTCTCGTCTGGCGTCGAGGGGGGGGGGCTTCACCTACCCTTAGGACTTTAACTCTTGGATACCTGCTACCCTTACTCATGTGTGAACATAAAATAAAATTTGGTTGAACCACAGTTTGGACAGCCAACACTTAGCCGCATCTCGCTCTAAGTCCTGAGCAGTCCCAGAACTCAGGCAAAAATCCGCCTAAGTCATGACTGACCTACATAACATGTGGATCAAAAATATTTTATTTTATTCACACATGAATATGGGTCAAGGTCGTTCAAGAATTAAAAAAGAAATCCCCCCGATGCCTAAGACCGCCGGCGGCCAGAGGCATCGGGGGGATCTCAACATTTAAGGGGAGGTGATTAAATAAAAAATTATTTATTTAATTTTGAGTTTCCTTAAGGGAAACATGCTACAATAATTTGGAAAAGGCCATGCTAACCATGACCGAGGATCCCGTCTTAACCCGTAGGTACTGACTTTTGCCTAGCACACCGGTCAGTGTCAGGATCCGACGCCTCGTGCTAAAGGATGCCAACCACCCATCTAGAGTGATGAGGTCCAGTAGCGCCCCTGACCGAAAGAGGCCTAAGGGTGGATCCCCAGGGGCCTACCCCCGGGCTCGTTAGGCGCCATGCTATTGTTGGTAACAAATAATTCTTGAGGTTCTGAACCTCGAAAAATTTTTATTTTACAGAGACTGTAAAGTCTCAAAAACCTAACACTTTAACTGCCAATTTACGGAGGAGTACCTCCAAGATGCGAATTTAGAAAAATTTCTACTTGGGGACAACCTGTGAAGATTAGTACAAAGAAATATTTTTCAACACACAAGACTTAGACTAAATAAATCCAACACCAAGACCTAGCAGAAGCAGCAAGCACAAAATAAAATATTTCTTAACACTACACATGCCATGCCTTAGACTAAGAGAATTCCCAATATAATGCGGCGCCAACATTACATTGCGAATCCTGTAGGGCAGAGATTCAACCACTCAGCTGAAGTGTTTGAAACCAACTGCAAGGAAGCAAAGCCTCAGAGAACCGAAGCTGAGCCGGTCAGGAGTGGGGGAACCGGACCTGGTTACGTAAACAGCCAGACCTCGACACGTACTTGTTTGCGGCATTGGACAATCTCCAAGAGCCACACCTGAATACATTACTAACCGGATCTCATTATACAACACATGTCACCGGTTAAGTGCCAATAGCGCCTCAAGGTATGGCAACGCCTCGGGCTATGACACCTCCTCCTCCCCCGGGGGGGGGGGCTCCACTTCTCGTCTGGAGCCGGGGGGGGGGTCTTGGGACTTAGAATATTTTCAGTCCAAGTCAGGTGTACTATAGAATAATATTTTAGCTTGCCGGATTCAGCACAGCCGGCAGAGACGGTTACATAATGCTTATATAACAGACTGGTTTCTTGGCCAACTGGTCAAATGTATCTCAACAGAAGGTAAGTCAGTTTATTGCAAGCCAACAAACACTCCACACCTCAACGCCGCGGGACTTTTCTGTGAGTAAATTTTTATTTTTCCTTCTTATTAAACTTAGCAAAACAGAACCTAGCCTGTTTTGCACAAAATTAATTTTTGTTACACTGCTACACTTACGTTTACTTAACACATTATTTTCCACTCCTTATTTAATATTTTAGTCCTTACTTGTTAAGACTTACAAACTGAAATGCTGGAAGACTGTTTGATACAAAATTAATTTTTATTTACCTATACAGGTCTCCTAATATTTTCCTACACTTGTATTTTGCAGGTGTGGCTAAATATTTTTCGCTCACAATTTAATTTTACTCCACACAAGTGGATTTTGAACTTTACTACAAAACTGATCCATGCCCGTCTCCTACAGAATTATTTTTCATTTGACTCTACCTCTTTTAGTCTTACATTAAATATTTCTTGGAGTTAAATTTTACACAAGTCTCTCGGTTAATTTTTCTGCACAGTACGTGTTACTCCTTGGACAGTTCCCGGCAAACTGTTTCTACACTTCACAACAACAGTCCGCATTACCCCCTCCACTACTCATTCCCCCACTACAGCCCTGTTCCCCCACTACTTCCAGCTAAGGTCCAACACTTGACTAAGTGTTTCAGTTTTATCCAAACCTTACTGTGAGACACATCTATGGCTGAAACTTTGCGAGAAAAATTATTAAGAGTAAAATTTTTGCTGGCCAAGCAAAATAATTCTGTTAAGGTGTCCAAGACTTCCACTTTAACAAAAATGAAACGTTGCTTCAGAAATAATCCAAAATTTTACTCAAGGGACACAAATATCACTATGGATGATAAAATGTTTCAGAAACTTTTAGACGAGCTAACTTTTGCCAGTAAGGTTACGTTGGTGACTCCAATTCCCGACCAAGTTCCAAGATCACCTGAGAAAGAATAAAAAATAAATATTTCTCAGGAAATATTTCCAATCCGAGTTACGGTAAAGGACAGACTCGGATGAGTTGTTGCAAAAATTTTAATTTTTCTTCCTTCTGACCACTTTACCCCCACCACCTCCTTATCCCCACCACTGGGCCGGGTACCTGGGAAACCGCCTGCGCCCAAGTCAGTACGTCTTCGGACGCGGTGCTGTTCGGGTCGCGTGTCGTTTGTCGCACTGTCGGGTGTTGGAAGAAATTATTCTTCGGCTCTCAGTCTCTCGGTGGGTAAGTGAAATATAAAACTTATTTTTTTTTCAAGTGGGGCTGCTGGGACGGGTCAATGACCCCTGACGGATATATTAGGTCGAGAGTCTGATCGCTAGGGAATAAAAAAAATATTTTTTTGCACTTTTGTGATTCCTCGAGAAATTTCAATTTCTCAGCAAAATTTGAGGATTCGCAAAAGTGCAAAAAAAATTTTTTTTGTATTCTTGCGTGACCTTGACCTAATTAACGTCAGTGACGTCATCATGATGACGTCAGCGATAATGACGTCACCATGACGTCATTTATGTGACGTCATGTGACGTCATATGACGTCATTAGTGACGTCATTAGTGACGTCATTAGTGACGTCATTGATGACGTCATCACTGCTGACGTCATCGTGATGACGTCATGTCCCAGGTGTGCCCTTTTTGCACTACTGGTGTAGTGTCAGTAGTGGGGGTAGTGTCGATTATAAAAGCGAGAGCGCTACCATGACACAGCATGAGTATTACTCTAACCTCCGAAGAGACAACATCTCCAACGGACATTCTTATTAACAAGAAGATTAACAACAACATCAAGATGGCATCACAGAACTTACTTCAAAGTTTAGTTGATCAGTTCAACGCTCATTCTAAATCATCAATTCTACCTACAAAGAAATGTTCTGAACTAAAAGAAGAAAAACACTACATCATTCATACAATCAAGAAAATGGAAACTTCAGTAGGTGATGCTATTAATTGCACTTTGAGCGAGGCTCCATATACAGTTGGTGACGAACCAAAATTTCAGATCTTCCTACCAAGACGCTTTGTACAACTTCTTCAAAATGAAGATCTTCGTGTAGTTCAACCCGGCGCACTCTATTTGGTTTCGCACGGACCAAGTGGAAACAACTCAACTGAACTAACTATTCATGTAACACCTACTACTGATTAGTTTGTACATAACATTGTAACTATTTGTTTGTAATTGTTTTTCAATAAATATAATATAAAAAAAAAAAAAATTAAAAGAAGCAACATATTGTGATGTCTTTGTACATTACAATATGTTGCTTTTTTTTAAAATTCCACAGGATGACCTTGACCCACTTTTGTGTAATTATAAAAGCGAAAATCTACTTGTAAAATTCATCAGTCTACGACTACCTTTCGTACCGTACACATCTCGCTCACTCTATCGCTTAATATAAAAACTAAAAGATGTCTCTCAAAGTAAAGTGTGCATCTTATGATACCAACACCATTACAACTTTTGAACAACTCGAAGATTTAACTAACGAAATGCGAGTTTTACTTACCGGTGGTTATCACTTAACTGTTGATGTTAGTGCTACTAATACAAGGATGTTCACTAAAACAAAATATTGCGATGATGAAATTTTTATTTCTACACAACCTACAACTTCTTCATCACCAACTGGTCAACATAACATCAAGTTCCAAAAGTATTACCAATGTTGAATAACTTTTGACAGACAAAACTACAACTAAAAAATCACGTGATCAATGTGAGTTAATAAAAAGGATGTAATACTTGTATAAATAATCATTCGCTTCTCAGCTCTCACCACAACAAGACCTATTTAAGAAAATGTTGTACAGAATGATGATTCAACTTATGGGAAAATCTATGGAAAAGATTACAACACTGTTGAACAAATGACTAAAGATATAGATGTATTAGCTAAAGAAGGATACCAAGCTAAATTAATTTTAAAATTTCCTGAAGTACATCCGCTATCAATAGAAGAACTAGTTGCTATGGCTAAAGCTGAGAAAGATAAAAAGTCTGAAGAAAACAAAGAAAAACAAACTTCTTAAGTATCAACATTCCTTACATTAGTAAGGTATATTTTTTTTAAACTCCGTTTGGATGACCTTGAAATTAACCCCACCACTTTTCACAGTACATAAAACTCGCTATTCATCACTATACAATCTTATTCTTTTACTAGACTCCGCAGCATCAACATGGAAGAGCAAAAATACAAGTACAAACCTCGTTACTGTTGTGAACAACAGTGTACAGATTTAGGACCAATGATGGTGGATGGGTAAGCTTGTACTAAATGTGAATTCTTCGGATCTTGTTATTGCAAATGCAAAACAAAACAACTACCACCACCGGAATTGCGAACTTTCAAATTTTACAAATCAAGATATTTTCATACATGTTGTCCTCAAAGATGTTTCAAATTTCACCCTCTAGATCTTGCTCATTGTCAACACACCAAGTCTCATCAAGATGATTTTTGTACACATATGATAAAAAGATGTAAATACAGATCAGATTGGTATTCCGATCCTGTAGAACCATCAAATGTGTAATTTCAGTTTTACACTCTTTTTTAAAATTTCATTTGGATGACCTTGAGATTTCCCCCACCACTAGTTCTAATTTTTATATAATATTAAATCATTCCACTTCCAACACTCTAACTAACAACATGGAAAACAAATTTATCAAGTTTGAACATATAATAACTGACAGGGAGGAGATGGAAGAATTGTTTCAAAACTTACTTTCTATCATTGACGAATATCCTATAAGATGGTTCAGAATTGTAGTTCAATATTTAAATCCTGGTGAATTGTTTTCTTCATCAAGTGAAGAAGATGAAACAACTACTTCGGTTCAAATAATTGAATTAAAAGACGAAGAAGAAGAACTAAACATTTTATTCAATCATAAGCTCAAGGTTCCCCATATAAAAGCCCCCTCCCTAGACAGCCCCCCTCCCTAGACGCCTGCTCAAGGTCACCATTATATAAGCCCCCTCCCTATGCGCCGATCCTCATTCCATCACCGACTCTCCAACAATGAACAACTCTCCATTGGCCCGAATGAATTCTAGTTTTGAAATAAACTCTAAAGAAGAGTTACAAGACATTTTTAATATTTTACAAGAACTTGTAGATAATTTTACAACCATCAAAATGAATTTGGAAATAACATACGATTGTCCTATTTGTGATAAGGTTGAAAGTTTAGACGAAGACAGTTTACTAAATCTAACTCCTGCACCATCTGACACTACTGATGGTAATAATGAAGAGCAACATCTTTCCCCCACCACTTCTTTGTAATTCATCCTTTCCCCCCACCACTTCTTTATTTAACTAACATTTCTCCCTTTTACTTCTCATTCCGTCTTTGACTTCTGAACTATCAACATCGCTTGTTTTAAAATTTCAAACACTAACACAATCATGATGGATATGATTGATGAAGTTCCCTTCGTAACTAGAATGGAAGAGGATAAATTGAAATTAGGAATTAAACGATTGGAAATGGAACAGGAAAACCAACTCGAAATGTTACATTTGTTCAAGCTTTTCAAATACATCATCTGGGGACTCTGCATTTACCTTCTCATCGTCGTCGGTGTTTGCATTTACAACTCTGTAATTCATCACAAAAGTTCAACTTGTTTAAACTCTGCTGTTGCACATTAATTGTATGTTCACTAATAAAATTCAAAAGTTACTTCAACCTATCCTACTATTACCAACTAGTTCAACTTAGAACTATTTCTGGTGGTAGTTGGGTAGGCTTTTTTAAAACTTACTCTGGATGACCTTGACATACTTTTCCAACTTTATACTCCTCTATTCTCTACAGCTGAGCTAAGATTTGAGGTTAGAATTATCCATGGCGGCCGCCATGTCTGGTTCAGTTTTACCACATAGTGTCGGCGACCGGTTATTGGTCTAAAGGAGTGGGGGAAAGGGTGGTAGGGGAAGGTTGCCATTTTATAAGCCCTCTCCCTAGGCGACGCTTCTCATTCGATCGCCAACTTTCATACGATAAACACCTCTCCCATGGCACGAATCAATTATCCCGCTATCACCAACTACTTCAACTTAAAACTATTTCTGGTGATAGTTGGATGGAATTTTTAAAAACTTACTCTGGATGACCTTGACGTATTTTCCACATCCCTGTTATAAGTTTAAATTTCAATTTTCAACTAACTCTTAATTTTTCTTCAACTGTTAGAGTTTCGTTAACACCGACGAATTTCAATTTTGAACTGACTTTTAATTTATGCGCATTTTTAGTTCAACCCCACTTTATGCGCAAATTCACTTCACCCTAACGCCAACACTATCGCCAGCTCCACCCCAACCTATATGGCATAACATATAACTACAGCATCTCATATATACCCTCTAACCCCCACCGGAAGCTATATGGCATAGCAGCTGGCGCCAGCTGCCCGAGTCAACTGCAGCAGCTGCTCGGGCAGCTGCCCCACTTCCGGTCTAGGTGTAACCAAAACACACTACTTAAGCGACCTCTGGAGGGTTAATATTTCTTTCAGAGAGAAAAATATTTTAAATTTTATATTTCAGCAAAAATTATGTATTCGATTTGTTATGTTTATTTTGAATTAATACTAATACGATCAATTAAATGATAGTAAATTGGAATTGCGAGGAAATCTTAAAACAAAACAAAATAAAAAGTAAAATAAGAAGACGTTTTCAAAACTGATATTTTAGGTGTTATTCTTTTGTTTAAATATTCATATCAGCATTTTCTATTTTTATAGCTTCAGATTTGTTTTTGGATTACTATGGTTTCAATTACTTGCATTTTAAGTGCTTTTTTATTACACAAATACACTTAAAATGCCTTTCGTGAATTTTATTTTTCTAAATGAAATTAATGTAATTAAAATACATTATTAATGCATTTTGTGTGCATTTTAAATTCAATTATTAAGCGTTTTAATAAATGTTTAAAAATCGAATTTTAAATACATTTTGGTAATTGCATTTATCTAAATGCAATTTAATTACACATAAAATGCAGTAAAAACACATTTTAACGCAGTTTGAAAGTATTTTAAATGCAATTATTTAGCATTTTCTTACAAAATTTTATTTAAATGCTTTTGCAAAATGATTTCACTAATAGCAATTTAAATATGATTGAAATGCAATTAGAATACATTTTTAATGCTTTTTATATAGCATTTTAAATGCACTTATCTAGCATTTCCAAAAGTATTAAAATTGCATTTAGGATGCATTTTGCGTAACACATTTTATACTTACAGACTCATTCAAACGTTAAAATTTTTAAGAAGCAAAACAAGAGAGTTTAGTATAAAAAATCCTTGGCTAGAAAAAGAAATATAGAATAAATTTATAATTATCACTACATCATGATTTGTAGTCCTTAACGCTTCAAATATTCATGAATTACCCTTGAAAACAAAATTTGCTTCTTAATTTATTTTAAATTATAGGTTGCGACAAAATTAACAACCTTATGTAGTAAAACAAATAATATAAATTCAACTCAACCAATTCATAAGGATATACTTAATGAGAGTGACCTTCCTTCAGAAGGGTCGAGATTACCCCCTAATGGGTAATGCCATTCCTGGCAGTATCAGTGAGAAACTGCGGCAAAAATTCAATCGCTACCGTTGCTGAAGAACATAGTTTTAATGCATTTAAGAAAATGCTAAATAATTGCATTTAAAATACTTTTAAACTGCGTTAAAATGTGTTTATATAGCATTTAAAGCGCAATTAAATTGCATTTAGATAAATAAAATTACCAAAATGTATTTAAAATTTGATTTTAAAACATTTATTCAAATACTTAATAATTTTAAATGAATATAAAATGTTCAAAAAATGCATTAACAATATATTTTAATTACATTTAATCGCATTCTAATTTCATTAAGCCAAATAAAATTCACGAAAGGCATTTTAAGTATATTTGTGTAATGAAAAATGCAATTAATTGCATTTTATTTACATATGGTTTATAATAAAAGTTCATTATGTATTTTATCCCAGCACTAGAGAAGAAAATCCCAAAGAAACTTCTAATCTCTGGTCAGACCCACTTTAATTATTAATTGTTACTCCAAACTTTGATTTTAACTTATCTACCGATTTATGTTTTAGTTATTTTTCTTAATTTAGAATTACTGAGCTTGATAATAATAATATAATGTCACGTGCTTGATGTTTAAAATTTGTTTTAACCAAATCCTATACTACAATACTAGGATTGTCTGTGTCACTGTACAATTTCAAAATCCAACGTGTAGCCTAGGTTATGTTTACACTTTGCATTTTAAGAGGGGTTTGGAATGAAATTAAGAAGCAGCCTCAACCCCTAAAAATTGGAATTTTGTCAATAGTTAAGATACAAAATCGTATTTTAAACATTCGTCTTATAAGTTGTAATCTTTGTACGGTAACGAAGTCAACAAGCAAGGCTCTTTCAATCTAGTACTGAATATTAACAAACGTAATTATTGCTTAGTTTAAGTTAATTTACAACAAAATTAATTCATTTTATCCTTAAATTGATTTAAATGTATGCATCAAAATATATTGGAATAAAAATATTAATTAAACGTGATATAATTGTTTTTGCAAAGCTAAAACGCAACGAAAAAATAATTTTTATCGTCATGAAATGCAACATCAATGAGAGATTTATGAAATAAGTTTCAATTTCCAGCAGGGTAAGCGGTGAAGTCTACAGCCAAATAACGACGTCCCGAGAGTGTTGGGGGGGGGGGACGGCTGTGATTGCCCTTATCTCTCCCCACGGTCGTTATTGGCCCTGATGATCTGATAACGGTCCAAACGCTGCGGTCAATAATTACTACACTCCATGATGTCCGGTCTGTAGGGTTCAATGCAGTTTATAGGATTTTAAGCTTTTACAGTATATAGACTATAAAAGCGATAGACTATAGAAGCTATTATAGTACTTTGAAACACACATTTCATCAATAAAAACGGTGTTGCTATACAAGGATTAACCAAATATTTTCCCAGTCAAAAATATCTGACCATAATACTAGTACATTGATAAGGCTGATTATAAACATACAACTAGGAAGTTTCTTTGAAGGGGTCTGCGCAACTATTTGAGGTTGATTCTGTCTTGTGGACATTTGCAAGCTGAACAAATACAACAAACGGCCATCAATAGCCTTTGTATCTCCTCTCTCAAAGGTCAGAAAGGGAATGAGTAATCACCTGGGTGATGTCAGGAAATTTTTTAATCCTTCTTTTCCTTTACGATTCAAAAATAGATAATAGTGTCAGAAGACAATTAACTATTTAAAAATATCAGTTACTGTACAGGTAAACTTTAGACATAAAAAATGGTACACTTTTGAAACGGTTGTTTATGTACGTACAGTTATTAATATTTAATTTTGATAAAATACGAAAAGAACAAAATAATTTTAACGTGTTTTTTTTATATAAATTTCAATAAGGCTATTATTTTTCAAAGCAGATTTTCCGGCAAATATTAGGTTTGTGTTCTTTAAATCTGTTTAGATAAAAGACGCAAAAAGTAAATAAATCTCACATTACTGCTAGAGAATTGTTAGTCTTTAACGTATATTAGAGTTAGTTATTGTTAAGATTTGTTTATTTATTTTGTTATATATAATATTAAATACATTATGGAATAGAGTACCCTTTTTATGGTGAATTATAGCCAAACCTAGGAATTGCTGTATATAAATAAATTGGACTCACCGTCAATTACTCGCAATCCAGGACAGATTTCTAGGTCTGTACGCGTTTCGCAGCCCTAGGCTGCATCTTCAGCAGTGTTCAATAAGTGTTCACAATATGCATGTTTAACCTCAACTGCTGAAGATGCAGCCTAGGGCTGCGAAACGCGTACAGACCTAGAAATCTGTCCTGGATTGCGAATAATTGACGGTGAGTCCAATTTATGTACCCTTTTTTATTTAATATAATGTATTTGACGACTATTTTCAAGGATCCACTAATTCAAATAAGTTTCTAGGTAACTGAAATAAGACTTAATGAGGCAGTACTGAGGGGACCAACCAGGATTTTTCCTGTTCCCAAATATATAATTTTATAATTGCCTGCTTCAGCAGATTGAGGTCGTAGAAAATATCTGCAATCATGTTCACTGTTCACAGACACAAACCTATCCATTCACACAGGACTGATCTCCCTGGTAATATTTATTTTACTATACTATACGTATTTTACTCATGAAATTACTCATCAAATATTTTTCTCATCAACGTACTCATAAAATATTTACTCATCAAATGTTCAGTGCAAAGTAGAACCCCTTAATTTGCAGTGGTGAATCCTGGAATTGAATACATGACCTCTATTAGCGGAACTTGAATAAGACTTGTTACCAGTCATTTAATTTTCCACAATTTTGTCCACACAATAAAATTTGTTTCTCTTCAACCGCAAGGTAATCAAAATTGTGTTATAGCCTCGCGTTTTCAAATCCTTGTTTGTTAAATTGCTTTTAGATTGACACAAAATTTGTTAATCCAAACCACTTGCTTCAAGTAATATGATAGAATAAACATACAGCCAACTTTATTTTTATTTATTAATGTATTTATTTTATTTTTTATAAATTTTCAATGTTAATTTAGTGGCATAGGCAAAATAAATAAATCCAGAAGGAAGGAAATCTTAAATATTGAATTAAGGTGGTGATAAAAATACTAAATATCTACATACTGTAAGGAAAAAGCAAATTTTTCAGTATCCTTCAAGGAATACACTTCAGAATCTTATAAAAACTTAATTAAAGTTTGTTAATATTTTTCTTTTGTACATCACAGCACATTCATTTAAGCTCATATTAGTATTTGATGTTTTTAATTTGATTATTTTTGGAATATGTTTTTAGGCAAAGGAATTATAAACAATATGGTTGACAAGGTGTTATGGGTAATAAGAATATCTTTTTATTTCTGGTTTATTTCACAACTGGTATGTTTCAAAGTTTCTTAAAATGAAACGTACTACATACACCTCATTTAAACAACTATAGTCCGTTTTCTTAAACCTGATCCTTCTCGAGGATATTGGGGTGAGAAAGGGATTTAAACTGTAAACAAAATATTTATACTGTAAAAAAATTTAACTCGTGACAAACATGTTCGAGTATCAGATATATTTAAATAACGTTTTAAATAACTTATTATGTCTTTCAGTAACTCCAAGTCATCTGTTATATTTTCAAGCCAAACCTATCCCTTGTTAAATAGTGACAGTTCTAAAGTAACTGATTAAAAAACAACTGCTACTAATAATATTGTAAAACTGATACACAATACATTGTGATGTAAAATTACCAGCTGGTTAGCAACAGTGAAATAAAACAACAAAATAAAACAACAACAAAAAAAACAACAAAAAACCAAAGGGCTAAAGCCAATGGAATATTAAGCAAGGATAAACAAACCCCCACCACCATCTCTCCCTAGAAGGATCAGGTTTAAAAGAACGGACTATAGTATACTTGTTGCTCGAAATCGAGCAGTTTAATGTCGTCTCTGTGCTAAAAACTTTTTTTAGTCCTAACTTAATAGCCCCCGTTCAATCCAATATTGCGATTATCAGTAAGCAAAACTACAATAACATACAGGTGTACATTAAAATACGTTTTAAATGCTCAACTCAATCCCAATATTATTCATATGGGAGTAGTAACAATTTTTCATTATGAATAAAATCTTTATTTTGAATACGAATTTTTCCAATTTTGAAAAAAAAAACAACTACAAGATACAAGCTACAAGATGCTTTATTTATAGATTTTTACAGAGATACAAAAAAAATTATTTTTTACGGAATTATATTTTCTCACAAGGCTACAAGGCCTGGTGTATGGAAATAGGTCAAAAGTCACCCATTCTATCACTGTCCACTTCACAATTTTTCAACTTTTCTTATTCTAACTATAAATATATCTCTAACATCAACCTTATAAAGGTAATGAAGCTAAGAAGCTATGAAGATATTTAGATATTTTTAGATATTTTATTTGAAACACCGACGCACTCTGTGGTGCGTATTTTAAGGTGAGTGTGACTGAAGGGGTGAGTGTGATGATTTGTCAGGATCATTAATTAATAGCCCAATGACCAAAGGCAGCTGGGTCCAGTATCGAACCATAAAAAAAAAACTAACTTTTCTCAGGGTCGAATTGGCAACCTTCAGATTCAAAGGCGAGCTCTTTAACCACTCAGCTACTCAGCCAATGAAGGCCAATTGAAGGCTTAAATGAACGTGATTTTATGCGTTCTAAATGTATATACAGTAATTTTTTTAAGAAGAAACACCAAAATATTAATTATTGTTAGA
Source organism: Neoaliturus tenellus (assembly GCA_030545055.2). NCBI lineage: Eukaryota > Metazoa > Arthropoda > Insecta > Hemiptera > Cicadellidae > Neoaliturus > Neoaliturus tenellus. Next base: position 91,113 of record JAQYXR010000168.1, read on the forward strand.
CTAAAGATCAAATTTAATTTTCATGAGTTTTAAATCACATAAAATTTACAAAAGGAAAAAATGGAAATGAAAAGTAAAAATAAAAAAGAGCAAATATTATTATTTTAATATCTGAAGTCATTTCAAGATTTGAATTTACAGTTTATTTGAGTGTTTAGGTGAGTATTTAAATGTACTGTGAATGAAATAAACTTTCAGCTATTGCTGGACCGATGCTCAGCAACCACCCTTCCATCCTTCTCTTGTAGACTTACACCCTCGGTATTTATGATATCGATATTATCGTTTGGAGGGTTTCTGTTAAGGTGGTGGGCCAGGAAAAAATAACTATGCAACTCAGTTCTTACTTTTAATTTTGGAATAAAAATACCGAAGTTGACCCTGGTGTTGTACTGATAGGAAGTAATGGTGAAAATACCTTGTTGTTTATATTTTATATTAACAAGGATTTGAGATAAAGTTGTCTAATATTAAGAACGGGAATATCTGTATATACTAACATGGAAGGATATCTGAGTTTTTTGAGAATTATTTTTATTATTGCTCTCTGAGTGATAGCCAGTGGTTCCAATCACAGAGGCAGATGCACCACCCCACGCCAGTATCCCATACTGCAATATGGACTGCACATAAGCGCAATGCACACTCCTCCAGTGATCGGCGGTCAGCGGCTAAATTAGCTGTCTGAAAGCAAATTTCATTTTTATTAGTTTACGTTTTATGAATTGAATATGGGGCTCCCATGACATGTTTTGGTCTAAAACTACTCCTAGATATTTGTATTGATCGACCTGTTCCACAACACCACAGCTGTAATAGGCAGACCGCGGATCTCATTCGCATTCACAAGAATGAATTCTAAGCTTCCTCCCATATGGCCCATAAATAAATAAATTAAAAGACATTGTTTTTTAATATTAACTGAAAGCATATTGTGGTCAAACCAGTTCTTTATTTAAGCCAGATCAGAGGTTGCCTGCTCAAATTTATCGCCCCACGGCCTCCCAAACGACATTACAGCCATATCATCAGCAACAACCCGCCGTATTCATCGAATTTCAAATAGAATTTCAATTTTTTTATTTCCCCATAAAACACCATTAGATCAAGAATAGTATAAAGATCTTTCAATTTTTTATTTTCCCCATAAACCCCAAGGAGGTGAGTATGGAGTAAGTATGTAGGATTGCCGACATATGGCTTTTAATCTCCCATTCACAATTGAAAATTTATTTATATATATCGTTTATTTAGATTGAAAACAGCAATGGCCCTGGACCACACCATAGTCCACCCAAATTTAATCACTTTTAATTTCATTCATCGTTACAAATTGCTTTTTCATTTGGAAATTATTTGTAAACAATTTTAGAGAATTACCTTTTATTCCAATAAGTTTCAGCTTTTTTTTATCAGTTTGTTTTGTTTACTGAATCAAATTATTTTGCAGGATCTATGAATGTTATAAACACTTTATTTTTCCTATTAAGTCAATTTCGTAATATCAAATAAAGCATTAGATGTATTTTTACATTTCCTGAAACCATATTGATAATTATTGGTTACTTCTTGAGTGTTTAGGTATTTTGTAAATTATATTTTCACACATTTCTCCAAAGTTTTATCTATTGCAGTTAATAAGAAAATAGGCCTTAAGTTATTCATAGACGTTTTGGAACCACTTTTGTATATTGGAAGTACTTTAGCAATTTTGGACCGCAAGGAAACTCACCTGTTTTATATTAAGATTTAATAAATCAAGCAAGGGTTTAAATAGATTAAACAAATATTCTTCAATAATTTTTTCTGGAATTACATCTCTTTCAGGTGTAGAATCTCCCTTAATACTATTAATAATATCTATCAGTTGAGTCTGATTGATAGGCCAACTACAGCGCAAGATGTAAAAAATTACTAATATTTTGACTTTGCAATAAAATTATAAGATTAATCCAACAACACCAAAAACTTGAAAATTGGTGAAAAATTGTAATAGGAGTTCTCTTAACAAAAACCGCTTAGCGTATTAGTAAATATAGGATCTGGCAGGTAGCATAGCTGAGAGATCACTTGCGCGATAGTTCAGCTGCCAAAAATTGTTGTTCGTTTAGCACCACCCAGGGAGTACGTGCAACTTTAATGGAATGCTGCGGACGCGAACAACATCACACCCCACTGCGGACAGCGTCCCAGTTGACGGACACAAAATTTTCAATCCATACCGACTGGACTTCCTCCTGGGACTCTTTCCAAGGTCGGAATCACTTTTTGATTGCTGACCCAACCTAAGCAGTAAGTGGTAGGGATCTTCCTCGGAAGCAGTGGACTATTCTCAACCGATTCCGCACTGGAGTGGGAAGATGTAATTATTGGAAATACAAATGGGGAATGTCAGAAGACCAGTCATGCGGCTGTGGAGCGGAGTTCCAGACTATGACTCACATAGTCTATGAGTGCCCTTTGAGTGCTTTCCCGGAAGGGCTGATGGGCTTTCATTGTGCAAGTGAAGCTTTGCTGCAATGGCTTAGGGCCCTGGATTTAGATTTATAGTGAGATCATTAATGTTTATTTTAGTTTTTATTTTAAATGTATTGGCACAGGTGCTTTGCACTGCAAAACATCTTTTATTTATTTTATTTTTATTATTTTTATGATGGTAGGTGGTTATGACAGCCATACGATGTATATATATAATTAAGGATACCGGTGCCTACTAGTTTGGTATGAGCTTCTACATAAATGGTACGATTCAATACATACAGTTTGGTGTTGTTTGATCATTTTTTTACAAGTTTACGTTAATAGTAAGTTTTACATGCACCAATTTGGATTAGCGCTTTTGGTCTCGGTATATCAGTGTAAGTAATATTAAATAATGAGAATACAAAATTCGTTTACCAGCAGATTGTTGGTTCCACAAATATTCATAATATGCAGAATAAAAGAGGTAATTTTCTTTTATGCGGATGACAAGTCGTATTCTTGAGATGGTTTTCTTTCAAACCTGAAAGACAGCCTGAGATTGATCCTTCTTTGTCTTGAGAGGTATTAGACAAATCCTCGTAAGCCTTGCCAAGAATATCACGTCGAGTATTTGCATTTAAAAATATTTCAAGAGGTATCAGATTTTACAAGTTTTATTATTTATTTGATTTGTTATTCCATACAAACTTTCAAAATAAACAAAATAAAAAACAAGAAATCTCTGCATATTGAAAAAATCTTTTGAAATCATACATTTTCCACAGTTTGGTCTGAATAAATTAAATAATACTTTTATGAATTGAATTATTTTCATTTATTTTTCCACTTAACGTAAAATTCTTCGTAATGTATTAAAATAACCATGGTAAAAATTCACGTATTAAGGTCAATTTCTTAGCAACTAGTCCCATCGGAGAGTGAAAAACACGATTAACAAATCACCTAGGACCCACTATGGATTGATCAAGTTTTATGATTTATGTCTATTTTTAAGAAGGTGAGAGACGTTCAATACTCACAAAGTGTGCTGACAACATGTTTCTTGTAAACTTTTATATATCCAGATTTATTACATCAAAATAGCTACATACCTTGCACAGTAAGCGGAAGTTGCTTAACTCAGTGTTTGGTGGGATACAGAGGCAGCGGGGGGAGCACGAACGGTGTACAAACCATTAATCTTGTGGTACAAATTGCCTGTACAATATAGGGGTTTATCAATCATACACATGTGTGATTTCTATCTCCAGATGAACTTTTAATAACTGAATGAAAAATTTTAAAAAACAATTATTTTGTTTTAAGGCGTAATATGAAAGGTTTTTGATTCGTGTAAAAAAATTCAATATTTATATTTGAAGCACAATCATTTTAACTTGAATTTTAGATGAATTGTCAAGCTTTAGTCAGGAAAATTCAGACCTTGAGTGGATGGGTGTATATTCGAACATGATTGAGGGTTAATTTCAATAAATCTTCATTCAAATATAAAAAAAATTCTAAAAGAAAAATCCAAGAAATTTTTCATAAAATAATTTTTTATCTTTAACGTTTAATTGGAATCCTATTTATTTGTAAAAAACAACGTTTTATACAATTTGAATTCATAACCGAAATGTATTCTGAATGTCAATTTTCAAACAATTCATACACAAAAAAATAATGATAATAAAAATATGAAAAAATAAAAAAATAACTGAACGATTTGATATTATGCAGGTGATCTTTAAAAGTTAATAATTTCAAATTAATGCTATATTTTTATACCACACTTATTTGTTTTTAAAGTGCCGTATAGAGGAAAAACGAAAGAAACAGGTTTCTTTGGATTGTATTAATTATTTTTAATTAAGCCTATCGCTAGGGTACCTGAAAGACACATAATAATATGAAATATAATTAATTAAATTATTATTAAAATTTGTTTTCTGCCTTTTTTCTATTAAAATGGGTTCTTTAGTCCCAAAGTATATTTACTAAAATGTATTTTAAATTCACAGCTGAAACTTTTTACGGGAGAAGCCAGTTTCAATCGTCCCTTTTCTGTTTTGTACACAAAGATCCTTCCTTGATATTCAATTCAATCGCCTTTCTTTGGACGCTATAACTGGTTTTTCTACCTTTCATCCTTCTCCTATTGAACCTTACAATCTCTTTTCACTCGTAAAATTTAAAACTTTAAACATAGTAGAATTGTTTATTGCCTGTTGCAAAAAGATTATTGATTTATTTTCATATTTCATCATTTTAGAACTAGGTTTAAGGTAAAAATCATCCTATCTTTTTCCCTAAACGTAATTTACCATTATTAAATGATGGCGAAAAATTTAATATTATTTTTACTATCCTAAAAACGCTAAGCATAATTTTATGCAACAGTAGTTTGTTTAATTTAATTACTCATTAATTGTATGCTCACCTATGATACTTCATTGTGTTAATTGAATACGCATGACACAGTTATATTTATTAGGATTATGTTTTATAATATAATCCTGGTATTCCTTAAATTTTCAACCATTTTCTTCCACTTTCTTTATAAACTACAAAATAAAGCCCTTATTCAGAGTTATCTTTAAAAAATGTATATACGTACCGAACTTATGTACCGGTATTAATTTTTAAGAAAACAGATTAACCACAAAATAAAAAAATATGCTCTAAGAATTGGCATATTTTTGGAGTGTTTTTTGTGCAAAAAATTTGAAATGATTGAGGGTATTTCGACTTGCATAGATTGTTTTTCAAATTAAAAATTTAAAACAAAATTTACATAAATAGTATAACACAAACTTTTTTTTATTATCACGATTTATCATTTACTGTATCACTGACAACATAAAATTATATAATTTAGTAATTATATAGCTTAAGCAAGCACTACTAGGCACCAATGGTAAATTGGTACTCCAAAGATAAACTATGTGGGAGTGTTTCAAAATATGGGGTCTAAAAGTATAATATATAAATAAACATAAATAAACATTCATCGTTGTAACAAGTAGAATCTTCAAATATAAACTTTATTATTATTTTCAGACAATAGAGGCACTTATATGTCAACAAAAGGTATCGATGGTGCTGTATCAACTGGCCCCCAGATATTCAATCGCGTTATCCCACGTATAATGAGTGGCCGCATCTCGTATAACGCAACAATGCTCGTAACTCTGTAGATCTGCTTATAAACTGCAGCAGCGATCAATTACAGCTAAACAGCTTTGGTTTATGATGATTGCGGCATGTACGACGGATTAACATGCAGCCCTGATGTTCCGGGAGATTTAAACCATTATAAAATCGCTGGTACATTGTTCGTTACTAAAATATGGTATTAATGCTTTTGGAAACGACTTTTAAGCTATTAATTATTTCATTAATTGCTATTGAAGAGACCCTACATTCAAAATTTTGTTTTCTGTAGGTTAATAATTTACGAAGATGTAGGACTGCAGGATTTAATCTGATTATGGGCAAGATTTACTATTAAAAAATTTCATGATCTTAATTAAATAAACGGTTATACAAGATACATGGAAAGCATAGATAATATATTATTAATTGTTCGACAAAAATAATGTCATCTATTTTTTTATTCTAAATGAATTCGCACACAAGATATTAACTAAAAAAGCATAGGTAACTAGTAGGCATCCCCACTTTTTAAGCTGTACACCATGAAAATGATAAATTATATTTTTTTAACATTTTCAATTATATAACAACTTTTTTGCATTAAATATACAACTTGTTTAACGCATAGTTAAATCAAATTTAAAAATATCTTTACATATTTATACATGGACCATAGAATAAAAATTTCAATAATTTAAGTTGTATTATTATTATAACGAGTCGATGCGAGTCGATACACGACGGATACAGCTTCAGTCATGGTGATTGGATTGCTAGGCAAAACATGTATAAGATCTACTATTTTAAAAAGCTATTTATTTCTAATATTCAGCTGCTTTACCTAATTAAGTAACTTTAAAATTTTAAAGATCAAAACTTATCTTTTAATCCATCAACTATAATAGTAGTTTAAATGGTATAACACTTATTTTTTCCGTCCATTGAAATAATAATATAATAGTTGTATCCTTTTTTAAGTACTGGTTATAATAAACCTAATAATAATAAATGAGTGGTTATAATAAACGCTTCAGTGTTTGCTCATCTACTATATTTAGACCAATACCTCGTGTATTTACAATTAGCTAATTGAAAGGTTGTAAAAAAGTAAATTTCAAGGGTTTGGGAATTTTAATTTTATAATATAAGCTTAACGTTTAAGTAAATAAAACTTGCTAATATAGAAATATTTTACATCTTTTTTGGTACAAACTGCATGTAAAACGGTTCTGTGTGAATCTCAGACAACATTTTCATAGGATTGAATTTTTTTCTTTTTTCCCCATATTTATAAGAAAAGTTATTTTTCATTGTTGACCGATTTCAACCGGTTTTACAAATAATAACAACAAATAAAACCTGCTAATATGTGACCAAAAACGTTTGTTTTGGTTACAACTCCCATTTAAATTGGTCCAGTATAAGTTTTTAGATTAACTGTCCAAAGGTGTTTTTTTACCTTAGTGTTTTAAATACATAGATGATACATATAATTTTAATCCTGTTCACACTTCGTTGTAAGAGAAATAGATTCCGCACTACTACTTCTATATTTGATGCCGGCTATTTCACATGCAGCGAGTTGCAAAGTAATATCTTCTGCAGCAGCGGCAATGCACCAGGATGCAGCTGGATTTGCAGCCTACCCTTATAGTTTATATTTCAGGCAACGCATGTACCGTCCCATCCGTGCATTCCTTTAACCCCCAATCTAGACCATGTTCTGACAACTGCCCTTTCCTGAATGCCGCAGACAATAACAACGTGGTAAAATTTTTTTTCATAATATTACCTTCTTACTAAGACAAAGTATTTTTCCTACCACTGCATGGAAATAATTGCATTTCCACACCTGTACCCCTATGCAAAACAGTTCATTTCCGGTTTCCGTTGCTTTCCCGCCCCAGAGCGGCAATGATTCTTTATTGCACGCTAGATCAAACAGCAATTTTAAATCAGATGTTATTGCAAACCATGCTACAGCTGTTATTCATTGTTGTCGTTTAGTAATTGCTTCTTTTTTAGTTTGAGGTTATGTTTGATAGTTAACATTATGTTCCAACAGAAACAAATAAAAAATTATCTAAACGACATTTCGTATACAATTAAACATGTAATATGTAACAATTATGTTGGTAGGAAAAATTTTGTGTGTATTACGAGCGAAAATAGTCATTGCCGCTCTCGAATTGTTTGGCCGCACTCAGCTGACGCTTCGTGCGGCCATCTACAATTCTCGAGTGGCAATGACGTACTTTACGCTCTTATTACACAAATAGCTATTCCAACTTCCTATAGTTTCCATCACCAATGCTCAATAAGGCTTCACGGTATTTTCTTGAAATAGTGAGTTACCGTTGAGGAATTTGCCACTCGGGAATGTTACAGAAGACTGCTATTTTTTGATCCTGTTCAATGGTATCAGATTGATAACAGCTGGATCATAAGGTCAGAAATTGTCCTGTTAATAAATTTCTTAGTGAAAATCTCGTCCAGAAAAACAGATTACCAAATCGTGTGTTGTATATTTAAAAATTCAAGTTCATTCAAGAAATATATTGTACCTAGAACGTCATAAAACAATAACTATAAAAAACAATTTAACGACGAATTTTTAATACTGTAATTGGAGTTTTTAATTGAAAAGTCATAGCTTCAAAGACCATATGTTTTCGTAGTACAGTAATCCTTAGTGACGATATAAATGATCGGTGATCGGCGATATATTTACAATGTGCTGAAGATTCCCTTTGGAATTTATTTCAATTTTTATTAATAGTGGAAGTCATTATTTGGTGGAAATATGTCAAATACTTGAACTGTATATCCATTGTTATTCCTAAAATAATATGGAGAAAAAAACTAATAAAATTCTAAGATTTATGTTTAATGTTTAATAATATTAGATACTTGACCAATTCAAAATTGATCTTCGAATTACTACGAACAATTAAATACGAGTGTTTAACAATTCAACTGTTGCAGTGTTAATAAACCGTTTTGCATTATTTAAGAAATTTTGTAATTTGAAATTGTTTAGCTATTAAGTATCTAAATTTATTAACTTTCATATATTACGTACATTGCTTGATTTGGTCTCATGATTTATAGAAGGAAAAATAATGGATTTTTATTGCCCAAAATCAGATTCAAAATTCTTGAATGACGTTTGAATTGCAACCATCACAATTTTGAACGTAATTTTAAATCTAACAACACTTTGACACAAACAACCATCCGTTGTGACATTACAAATAAAGTGTTTATAAACAGTTTATTTCTCGTCATTCTAGTTGAAACGCAGCTTCCGCATCTATAGCCAGTAATTACACATTCATTCTAGAAGAGCCGGTGATTTCTCGCTGCAACGTGGAATACAGAGCGCCTCATTGCCGATAAGTGGCTGTTATTTCTTCTGGTCGTAAACTGTTTCACACCTTAGCGATAGCAAAAACTATTCAGGAACCCTTAGTGAAATTTACACCCTTGGGGGCCTAACGTTTAACGGTTCAGTTTTAAATCATAATTGAGTTTTAAAGTTATTATGCAAAATACGTTTAATGTTTAATTAATATTTTTTAACATTAGCATTTAACATTTTAACAATATTTTTACTACAATCTTGCTGAATATCTTATATTTTTCTTTTTCTTAGTCATTGAAGCTAGTTTTTTAACATTAAGAATTAAAGTAAAACCTTGAATTCATTTCGTTGAGTTCAGTTTACAAATATTATAAACATGTTACGAATTAATTTTTTTATTAACATAAAATGTAATAAGCTTTTCTGTTCTGGGGTTTAAAAGTATATGTAAATAATATGAAAGGGTGGGAAAGTAAAATAGAGTACAAAGTTAAAAGAAACTTAGAAAATTATGTAGAAAAGTCAAAGCAAAAACAGATTTATTTTCTTTACAAGTACATGGTACGAATGCATCGCGAATAAAATCAAATGGAACAAGATTTAAAAAAAATATATACATACAAATTTGGGAATGGGCCTACATGGACCATGGATGGTCTGTGCACAATCCTGAGTTGTTATATAGCAGTATGAATTATCAGAATAATAAGTGAAAATAAGGGAAAACATTTAGGAAAAAAGTTGTTAGTGTAATTAATCTAAAAAGTGAAGATACAAACACAATTAGTTAAAACTTTTTTTATACATTACCTACAAATAATGATTTAAGTGCAAAAAAATACTAGTTTCGATAGTAAAAGGAGTTGATGCAGTATCAGAAAAAATATAGTATCATGTCATCTGGCTATTACATAAAATACGCATATAAGGGCTACTGTGATGAAAAGAATAAACATTTGGGAATAAGTAAAATAATTATAAAAAAGGGAATGACGAGATAAACAAACAATTCTCATTGAGATAAATTTCTTATAGCTTTTATATAAAATTAACCACCATAAAAGAATACATTCATAAAAGAACAAAAATATTTATGTATTAATATCCTTGTATTATTCAACTTACGAGCTCGTCCTGTAAGCAAGTGAATGGAGCGAGAAATAAGGATTCTTTCACTGGGCATTTTAGAGCACTGTCTGTAACTAATATTACTATAAAGATTTGGGTAAAAGAAGAACTTAACTCACTGTACACTAAACTGAATTCAATAGATAAAGATATTATCTCACTTAAAAATGAAATAAATCAGACTTTTCATGTTGACTCAATTGAAGAATTCACCCAATATATTAAGCAATGGCGTGAACCTATTCTTGATAGAAAAAGGAAAATACAAAGAAAGAAAATTGAAAAACTAATAAAGCAACAGAAACCTGAAAAGAACACATACGATAATACTTATTTTCCAAGTTCGATGAATAACTTAACAGATATTGAATTCACTGAAAGAGAAAAGGAATTACTAAGTAAGTCTATTAAATATAATATTAACTTGGATTTTCAACCTAAAGTCATAGAAGATCAATTAATAGACTTTGAGGCAAGCATTCGCACTAAAAATAAAGAAGAGCAAGAACCTATAAGACATAATTTTATCCATGAGTTAGAAAAAAACAAAATCAAAACAAAAAGGGCTAAAAATATACAAAAAGCAAGAATGGAATTGAACACTATAAGAAATATAGCAAAGAAACTAAATGATAACAACGCTATGATTGCCAAGGCTGACAAAAGTAACACGACTATAATAATGAAAAAAGAATTATACGAAGAAAAAGTAAAAAATTTTATCAATGAAAATCCATTCCAAGAATTGAAAAATGACCCAACTCAAGAATTCAATAAAGTGACAAATAATACAATATCAAAATGTAAAATAATTCCTAGCAAAGAAAAGAATAATTTTAAAATGATGAAACCTGAAGCTCCAGTACTTAAAGGTCTACCAAAAACACATAAACCCAATGTTCCCATTCGACCTGTAGTAAACTATCGCAATGCGCCTTGTTACAAGTTGAGTAAGTATTTAAACCGTAAAATAAAAGAATGTATACACTTAGATCCAGACTACAGTCTTACTAATACTTATGACCTAATAAATGCTATAAAAGAAGTTGACATACCAGAAAACACTGTATTCATCTCATTTGATATCTCAAATATGTATAGTAATATACCTATTAAAGATACACTGTTAATCCTCAAAGAAAACTTATCCAAGAATACAATCCTATCACAAGAAGAAGTTAAAGATCTTATGTCACTTACAAAGGTTGCCCTCGAGCAAAACTATTTTAAATATGAATCAAAGTTTTACAAGCAGAAAGACGGTTTAGCAATGGGCTCACCATTGTCGGGTCTTTTGGCAAACATATTTATGCAAAATCTTGAATCAACAAAAATGATGAATGAATCCAACCAATTTAGAAATAGTATAATTTACTGGAGACGATACGTAGATGACATAATATGCTTGTTTCAACTCGATAATTATACTCCAGATGATTTATTAAAATACCTAAACAGTATATCTAATTCCATAAAATTCACGATGGAAGTCCAAAACTTAGAAATTAACTTCTTAGACGTAACAATTAAGAAAGAACACCAAAAGCATGTATTCAAAGTTTACAGAAAAGCTACACAAACTAATTTGGTTATACCGGCGAATTCAAATCATCCATGGCAGCATAAAATGGCTGCATTCCACTCAATGATCAATAGGCTGATTCGTATTCCAATGAAAGAAGAAGATTACCAAGAAGAAAAGAAAATAATTGAATCGATCGCCAAGTTGAACGGTTATAAATCCAACCTAATAGATAAAATGATAAGAAATAAACAGAAAAATCTAAAGACAAATATTCAAGAAAGAGGCCCTAAAAATGAATATATTTGTATACCGTACAGTAGAACATTAAATAAGGCCATGAGGAAAACATTCGCACGATCTGACTACAAAATAGCTTATCGAACAAGAAATAATACCTTTAATATGATAAACAAATTCACGAATGACAACAAAAATAATGATGATAAGTTTGAGAGATCAGGAATCTACAGAATTAATTGCAGTGACTGTCAAAAATGTTATATTGGTCAAACTGGGCGTAGTTTCAAAAAACGATTTAATGAACACATTCAAGCTATACGTTCAAACAATAGAACGTCCCAAAAATCAAGTTTTGCTGACCATATATTACAGACAGATCATTCCTACAAAAATATTAATGAAAACTTAAAAGTTTTGGAATTTGAAAGTAAAGGTAACAAAATGAATATTAAAGAGGAATTACACATATATAATAATTTCCGAAAAGAAAAGGACAATCTTTTGAATTCCATACAGTTCCAGACCATCAACCCTATTTTTGATAAGATTATTAATATTAAAGAAAACCCACAACAACTACTCCAATAAGGAACGAATACCATATGTCTTAATTAATTAATCTATTTTATTTGCTTTTGTTATCTTGATAAAACTAGGTTAAGTTAAAACACTGTGATCATGACTTGAATAGTACGAAACATGTCAGTGTGAATAAAGATGTTAAATTCAGGGTACTTAAGGTTTTTATTTATAATTATAATATATACTAAAGTAGCCCTTTCCTGTGAACGTTTCTACATAATGCAAATGGCTAACCACCCCATTATAGTTCACAAGCTTAAATACTTAACACTAAAGCAAGACAAAATAAAAGAAGATATCAAGTTTAACAAAAGATGTTTAATAGAAGATGTCATACCAAATTATGTCCAACTAAACACAAAATGTAAGTCCACAGCAGCTATAAAAACAGTAAAAACGGCTAGAAAGATTTGGGTAAAAGAAGAACTTAACTCACTGTACACTAAACTGAATTCAATAGATAAAGATATTATCTCACTTAAAAATGAAATAAATCAGACTTTTCATGTTGACTCAATTGAAGAATTCACCCAATATATTAACCAATGGCGTGAACCTATTCTTGATAGAAAAAGGAAAATACAAAGAAAGAAAATTGAAAAACTAATAAAGCAACAGAAACCTGAAAAGAACACATACGATAATACTTATTTTCCAAGTTCGATGAATAACTTAACAGATATTGAATTCACTGAAAGAGAAAAGGAATTACTAAGTAAGTCTATTAAATATAATATTAACTTGGATTTTCAACCTAAAGTCATAGAAGATCAATTAATAGACTTTGAGGCAAGCATTCGCACTAAAAATAAAGAAGAGCAAGAACCTATAAGACATAATTTTATCCATGAGTTAGAAAAAAACAAAATCAAAACAAAAAGGGCTAAAAATATACAAAAAGCAAGAATGGAATTGAACACTATAAGAAATATAGCAAAGAAACTAAATGATAACAACGCTATGATTGCCAAGGCTGACAAAAGTAACACGACTATAATAATGAAAAAAGAATTATACGAAGAAAAAGTAAAAAATTTTATCAATGAAAATCCATTCCAAGAATTGAAAAATGACCCAACTCAAGAATTCAATAAAGTGACAAATAATACAATATCAAAATGTAAAATAATTCCTAGCAAAGAAAAGAATAATTTTAAAATGATGAAACCTGAAGCTCCAGTACTTAAAGGTCTACCAAAAACACATAAACCCAATGTTCCCATTCGACCTGTAGTAAACTATCGCAATGCGCCTTGTTACAAGTTGAGTAAGTATTTAAACCGTAAAATAAAAGAATGTATACACTTAGATCCAGACTACAGTCTTACTAATACTTATGACCTAATAAATGCTATAAAAGAAGTTGACATACCAGAAAACACTGTATTCATCTCATTTGATATCTCAAATATGTATAGTAATATACCTATTAAAGATACACTGTTAATCCTCAAAGAAAACTTATCCAAGAGTACAATCCTATCACAAGAAGAAGTTAAAGATCTTATGTCACTTACAAAGGTTGCCCTCGAGCAAAACTATTTTAAATATGAATCAAAGTTTTACAAGCAGAAAGACGGTTTAGCAATGGGCTCACCATTGTCGGGTCTTTTGGCAAACATATTTATGCAAAATCTTGAATCAACAAAAATAATGAATGAATCCAACCAATTTAGAAATAGTATAATTTACTGGAGACGATACGTAGATGACATAATATGCTTGTTTCAACTCGATAATTATACTCCAGATGATTTATTAAAATACCTAAACAGTATATCTAATTCCATAAAATTCACGATGGAAGTCCAAAACTTAGAAATTAACTTCTTAGACGTAACAATTAAGAAAGAACACCAAAAGCATGTATTCAAAGTTTACAGAAAAGCTACACAAACTAGTTTGGTTATACCGGCGAATTCAAATCATCCATGGCAGCATAAAATGGCTGCATTCCACTCAATGATCAATAGGCTGATTCGTATTCCAATGAAAGAAGAAGATTACCAAGAAGAAAAGAAAATAATTGAATCGATCGCCAAGTTGAACGGTTATAAATCCAACCTAATAGATAAAATGATAAGAAATAAACAGAAAAATCTAAAGACAAATATTCAAGAAAGAGGCCCTAAAAATGAATATATTTGTATACCGTACAGTAGAACATTAAATAAGGCCATGAGGAAAACATTCGCACGATCTGACTACAAAATAGCTTATCGAACAAGAAATAATACCTTTAATATGATAAACAAATTCACGAATGACAACAAAAATAATGATGATAAGTTTGAGGGATCAGGAATCTACAGAATTAATTGCAGTGACTGTCAAAAATGTTATATTGGTCAAACTGGGCGTAGTTTCAAAAAACGATTTAATGAACACATTCAAGCTATACGTTCAAACAATAGAACGTCCCAAAAATCAAGTTTTGCTGACCATATATTACAGACAGATCATTCCTACAAAAATATTAATGAAAACTTAAAAGTTTTGGAATTTGAAAGTAAAGGTAACAAAATGAATATTAAAGAGGAATTACACATATATAATAATTTCCGAAAAGAAAAGGACAATCTTTTGAATTCCATACAGTTCCAGACCATCAACCCTATTTTTGATAAGATTATTAATATTAAAGAAAACCCACAACAACTACTCCAATAAGGAACGAATACCATATGTCTTAATTAATTAATCTATTTTATTTGCTTTTGTTATCTTGATAAAACTAGGTTAAGTTAAAACACTGTGATCATGACTTGAATAGTACGAAACATGTCAGTGTGAATAAAGATGTTAAATTCAGGGTACTTAAGGTTTTTATTTATAATTATAATATATACTAAAGTAGCCCTTTCCTGTGAACGTTTCTACATAATGCAAATGGCTAACCACCCCATTATAGTTCACAAGCTTAAATACTTAACACTAAAGCAAGACAAAATAAAAGAAGATATCAAGTTTAACAAAAGATGTTTAATAGAAGATGTCATACCAAATTATGTCCAACTAAACACAAAATGTAAGTCCACAGCAGCTATAAAAACAGTAAAAACGGCTAGAAAGATTTGGGTAAAAGAAGAAATTAACTCACTGTACACTAAACTGAATTCAATAGATAAAGATATTATCTCACTTAAAAATGAAATAAATCAGACTTTTCATGTTGACTCAATTGAAGAATTCACCCAATATATTAAGCAATGGCGTGAACCTATTCTTGATAGAAAAAGGAAAATACAAAGAAAGAAAATTGAAAAACTAATAAAGCAACAGAAACCTGAAAAGAACACATACGATAATACTTATTTTCCAAGTTCGATGAATAACTTAACAGATATTGAATTCACTGAAAGAGAAAAGGAATTACTAAGTAAGTCTATTAAATATAATATTAACTTGGATTTTCAACCTAAAGTCATAGAAGATCAATTAATAGACTTTGAGGCAAGCATTCGCACTAAAAATAAAGAAGAGCAAGAACCTATAAGACATAATTTTATCCATGAGTTAGAAAAAAACAAAATCAAAACAAAAAGGGCTAAAAATATACAAAAAGCAAGAATGGAATTGAACACTATAAGAAATATAGCAAAGAAACTAAATGATAACAACGCTATGATTGCCAAGGCTGACAAAAGTAACACGACTATAATAATGAAAAAAGAATTATACGAAGAAAAAGTAAAAAATTTTATCAATGAAAATCCATTCCAAGAATTGAAAAATGACCCAACTCAAGAATTCAATAAAGTGACAAATAATACAATATCAAAATGTAAAATAATTCCTAGCAAAGAAAAGAATAATTTTAAAATTATGAAACCTGAAGCTCCAGTACTTAAAGGTCTACCAAAAACACATAAACCCAATGTTCCCATTCGACCTGTAGTAAACTATCGCAATGCGCCTTGTTACAAGTTGAGTAAGTATTTAAACCGTAAAATAAAAGAATGTATACACTTAGATCCAGACTACAGTCTTACTAATACTTATGACCTAATAAATGCTATAAAAGAAGTTGACATACCAGAAAACACTGTATTCATCTCATTTGATATCTCAAATATGTATAGTAATATACCTATTAAAGATACACTGTTAATCCTCAAAGAAAACTTATCCAAGAATACAATCCTATCACAAGAAGAAGTTAAAGATCTTATGTCACTTACAAAGGTTGCCCTCGAGCAAAACTATTTTAAATATGAATCAAAGTTTTACAAGCAGAAAGACGGTTTAGCAATGGGCTCACCATTGTCGGGTCTTTTGGCAAACATATTTATGCAAAATCTTGAATCAACAAAAATGATGAATGAATCCAACCAATTTAGAAATAGTATAATTTACTGGAGACGATACGTAGATGACATAATATGCTTGTTTCAACTCGATAATTATACTCCAGATGATTTATTAAAATACCTAAACAGTATATCTAATTCCATAAAATTCACGATTGAAGTCCAAAACTTAGAAATTAACTTCTTAGACGTAACAATTAAGAAAGAACACCAAAAGCATGTATTCAAAGTTTACAGAAAAGCTACACAAACTAGTTTGGTTATACCGGCGAATTCAAATCATCCATGGCAGCATAAAATGGCTGCATTCCACTCAATGATCAATAGGCTGATTCGTATTCCAATGAAAGAAGAAGATTACCAAGAAGAAAAGAAAATAATTGAATCGATCGCCAAGTTGAACGGTTATAAATCCAACCTAATAGATAAAATGATAAGAAATAAACAGAAAAATCTAAAGACAAATATTCAAGAAAGAGGCCCTAAAAATGAATATATTTGTATACCGTACAGTAGAACATTAAATAAGGCCATGAGGAAAACATTCGCACGATCTGACTACAAAATAGCTTATCGAACAAGAAATAATACCTTTAATATGATAAACAAATTCACGAATGACAACAAAAATAATGATGATAAGTTTGAGAGATCAGGAATCTACAGAATTAATTGCAGTGACTGTCAAAAATGTTATATTGGTCAAACTGGGCGTAGTTTCAAAAAACGATTTAATGAACACATTCAAGCTATACGTTCAAACAATAGAACGTCCCAAAAATCAAGTTTTGCTGACCATATATTACAGACAGATCATTCCTACAAAAATATTAATGAAAACTTAAAAGTTTTGGAATTTGAAAGTAAAGGTAACAAAATGAATATTAAAGAGGAATTACACATATATAATAATTTCCGAAAAGAAAAGGACAATCTTTTGAATTCCATACAGTTCCAGACCATCAACCCTATTTTTGATAAGATTATTAATATTAAAGAAAACCCACAACAACTACTCCAATAAGGAACGAATACCATATGTCTTAATTAATTAATCTATTTTATTTGCTTTTGTTATCTTGATAAAACTAGGTTAAGTTAAAACACTGTGATCATGACTTGAATAGTACGAAACATGTCAGTGTGAATAAAGATGTTAAATTCAGGGTACTTAAGGTTTTTATTTATAATTATAATATATACTAAAGTAGCCCTTTCCTGTGAACGTTTCTACATAATGCAAATGGCTAACCACCCCATTATAGTTCACAAGCTTAAATACTTAACACTAAAGCAAGACAAAATAAAAGAAGATATCAAGTTTAACAAAAGATGTTTAATAGAAGATGTCATACCAAATTATGTCCAACTAAACACAAAATGTAAGTCCACAGCAGCTATAAAAACAGTAAAAACGGCTAGAAAGATTTGGGTAAAAGAAGAACTTAACTCACTGTACACTAAACTGAATTCAATAGATAAAGATATTATCTCACTTAAAAATGAAATAAATCAGACTTTTCATGTTGACTCAATTGAAGAATTCACCCAATATATTAACCAATGGCGTGAACCTATTCTTGATAGAAAAAGGAAAATACAAAGAAAGAAAATTGAAAAACTAATAAAGCAACAGAAACCTGAAAAGAACACATACGATAATACTTATTTTCCAAGTTCGATGAATAACTTAACAGATATTGAATTCACTGAAAGAGAAAAGGAATTACTAAGTAAGTCTATTAAATATAATATTAACTTGGATTTTCAACCTAAAGTCATAGAAGATCAATTAATAGACTTTGAGGCAAGCATTCGCACTAAAAATAAAGAAGAGCAAGAACCTATAAGACATAATTTTATCCATGAGTTAGAAAAAAAACAAAATCAAAACAAAAAGGGCTAAAAATATACAAAAAGCAAGAATGGAATTGAACACTATAAGAAATATAGCAAAGAAACTAAATGATAACAACGCTATGATTGCCAAGGCTGACAAAAGTAACACGACTATAATAATGAAAAAAGAATTATACGAAGAAAAAGTAAAAAATTTTATCAATGAAAATCCATTCCAAGAATTGAAAAATGACCCAACTCAAGAATTCAATAAAGTGACAAATAATACAATATCAAAATGTAAAATAATTCCTAGCAAAGAAAAGAATAATTTTAAAATGATGAAACCTGAAGCTCCAGTACTTAAAGGTCTACCAAAAACACATAAACCCAATGTTCCCATTCGACCTGTAGTAAACTATCGCAATGCGCCTTGTTACAAGTTGAGTAAGTATTTAAACCGTAAAATAAAAGAATGTATACACTTAGATCCAGACTACAGTCTTACTAATACTTATGACCTAATAAATGCTATAAAAGAAGTTGACATACCAGAAAACACTGTATTCATCTCATTTGATATCTCAAATATGTATAGTAATATACCTATTAAAGATACACTGTTAATCCTCAAAGAAAACTTATCCAAGAATACAATCCTATCACAAGAAGAAGTTAAAGATCTTATGTCACTTACAAAAGTTGCCCTCGAGCAAAACTATTTTAAATATGAATCAAAGTTTTACAAGCAGAAAGACGGTTTAGCAATGGGCTCACCATTGTCGGGTCTTTTGGCAAACATATTTATGCAAAATCTTGAATCAACAAAAATAATGAATGAATCCAACCAATTTAGAAATAGTATAATTTACTGGAGACGATACGTAGATGACATAATATGCTTGTTTCAACTCGATAATTATACTCCAGATGATTTATTAAAATACCTAAACATTATATCTAATTCCATAAAATTCACGATGGAAGTCCAAAACTTAGAAATTAACTTCTTAGACGTAACAATTAAGAAAGAACACCAAAAGCATGTATTCAAAGTTTACAGAAAAGCTACACAAACTAGTTTGGTTATACCGGCGAATTCAAATCATCCATGG
The DNA here is from genome assembly GCA_030545055.2 of Neoaliturus tenellus. Taxonomy (NCBI): domain Eukaryota; kingdom Metazoa; phylum Arthropoda; class Insecta; order Hemiptera; family Cicadellidae; genus Neoaliturus; species Neoaliturus tenellus. The sequence goes on from JAQYXR010000168.1 coordinate 110,835, forward strand.
CAGCATAAAATGGCTGCATTCCACTCAATGATCAATAGGCTGATTCGTATTCCAATGAAAGAAGAAGATTACCAAGAAGAAAAGAAAATAATTGAATCGATCGCCAAGTTGAACGGTTATAAATCCAACCTAATAGATAAAATGATAAGAAATAAACAGAAAAATCTAAAGACAAATATTCAAGAAAGAGGCCCTAAAAATGAATATATTTGTATACCGTACAGTAGAACATTAAATAAGGCCATGAGGAAAACATTCGCACGATCTGACTACAAAATAGCTTATCGAACAAGAAATAATACCTTTAATATGATAAACAAATTCACGAATGACAACAAAAATAATGATGATAAGTTTGAGAGATCAGGAATCTACAGAATTAATTGCAGTGACTGTCAAAAATGTTATATTGGTCAAACTGGGCGTAGTTTCAAAAAACGATTTAATGAACACATTCAAGCTATACGTTCAAACAATAGAACGTCCCAAAAATCAAGTTTTGCTGACCATATATTACAGACAGATCATTCCTACAAAAATATTAATGAAAACTTAAAAGTTTTGGAATTTGAAAGTAAAGGTAACAAAATGAATATTAAAGAGGAATTACACATATATAATAATTTCCGAAAAGAAAAGGACAATCTTTTGAATTCCATACAGTTCCAGACCATCAACCCTATTTTTGATAAGATTATTAATATTAAAGAAAACCCACAACAACTACTCCAATAAGGAACGAATACCATATGTCTTAATTAATTAATCTATTTTATTTGCTTTTGTTATCTTGATAAAACTAGGTTAAGTTAAAACACTGTGATCATGACTTGAATAGTACGAAACATGTCAGTGTGAATAAAGATGTTAAATTCAGGGTACTTAAGGTTTTTATTTATAATTATAATATATACTAAAGTAGCCCTTTCCTGTGAACGTTTCTACATATATATATATATATATATATATATATATATATATATAAGAATAAGAATATGTTTATTTCAAAAACGTACATAAAGATGGCCTCGCCAAGTTAAAGAAAACTTGTCGGCGTGGTCCATAAATTTATCTAAATACAACATTTTTTACTTTTTTCAAATTATTTTCTATTGCATTGAAAGCAAACAATCATTGTAATTTACAATATAAACAACTACGGCGGTTTAGGGCAGGCACCTATTTTAACATTCATTTTTAATTGCAGCTACAAACTATAAATACCAACAATTAAATATTTAACAAAACAAAGCAGTGTAAAACTGAACAATACAGAAGCAACAATAGCAACTAAAACAATGTTTAAAAATCCAGTAAACTTAACAAAGCAACAAAGAAAAAAACATTTACTATAATACTCTGATGCTTGTTGACTAGATTGAGAAGCAAAAACCTTCCTCTATGTCCAGCTGCCAACACTCAGTTGCAGTTCTGTTTCGACAAGCAAAAACAACATAACCTCACTTTTTCAATAAAAGTCAAAACCTTTTTCTGTGTGTGTCAATATTTCAATTATTATTCCCCTGTATGTGTAAATCTTATGTGAAAAGTGTAAATGAGTTTGTGTTGTGTCAATGTGTACCAAGCTTGAATGTGTAGATGTCATTGTTTGTGGTTTGGTGCTGAAGTAGTCCTAGACCATTTTAGCTCTGCCTTTGAATTTAGCCTAAGTTTTAAATTAGCCTACTAACACATGACATCAATGCCTTAAACAGTATCTGTCAACCACTGAAAAACCAATTTTTTAAAAGTTTTTATGTAGCCTATGGTTTCAAGCCTATCTGGCAGCCAATTGTAAAGGTATGGCACAATGTACTGCGGCAACCTCTGCCCATACACAGTGTTTGGAATCGGAGTGATATATTTTCGACAGTGTCTAGTATTAAAAGGCTTTCTATTTTGTTTCTTATAAGTGTCCACTTCGAAGTTATGAACGAGAATATTAAAAGTGTATAATCCTTTTGGGGTAAGTTGTTTACCAATACTATAATCCGATTCTACCAAACTTACATCATTTCCACTTAGGCCTATTGCCTTCAGGCATCTTCTCTGTAGGCTATTTATTATATTTAAGTGAGTATTGGCTGCAGTACCCCAAACGTCTATGCCATACCGAACTATCGATTCAAACAATGCTTTGTAAACTGCTAGCTTCACCTCAGAATTAACTTTATTATGTAAACAATACATGATCGCAGTACATGCTCTAAGTTTTTTGTTTATTACAGCAACATTTTCTTTCCAAATGAGTTTATTATCCACAGTTAGGCCTAAGTATTTAACTTTTTCCTCTAGACTGATATCATCACACTTGCATTCAGTTTTGTTATGTAGGCACTTACATTCATGGTATTTTATTTTAATGTTTCCTTCAAATTTCATGTTTTTGGGGTGAAAATGTAAAATACAAGTTTTCTCTTTATTAATAATCAGACCGTTATCATGAGCCCATTTGGTTAGTGTACTGAAGTAGGGTCAGAAATTTTTGTTTTTATTATTCCTGTGTACAGTCTTTCATTAGGATCCTCGAATCTGTAAAAAATATGGTCTAGACAAGATTGAACCAATACTCCCTGTCTAATCTCTTCTCTGGTAAAGTCCCATATAATCTTCTCTAGTCCCCAAGATGCCAACATAGCCTCGTAAAACTGTACATGGGTATTGATCTTATCTTTTGTATTTATATTGATGCCTCCAATTAGAATAAAGTTTTTATGTTTTCTGTACGTACTTATGGTGGTCTCTAATTCTTTAAGTGCTTGTGAGAGGGGAAAGCCACTACAGTAGGAGGGTGGTCTATATACCGCATGTATAATACATTTCACAAGATCTTTCGAACCAATCAGCTCCAGTTCCCCTGTGATGTGTTCATATGTGCTTGTGTCATGACTTGTGAAGTTTGTAAACTGTAATTTACTTCCATTAACAAAAAGCATCAACCCACCCCCACCCTTATTTTGTTTTAGTTGAGTAAATTGTGTATACCCTGGTATGTTATATAAGGCCGCCTCCTGTTCACCACACGCTACCTCACTTAAAACTATAAAATCATAAGCACAGTTACTTAAAGCTATCTGTACCTTGACTGTGTCCCAGTGTTTTTGTATGGATCTTATATTTAAGTGTACCATTCTTATACTAAGTCCTTCTTCATTTACATAAGTATTCCATTCATTGAAATTTAAAAAATTACCATTATGTTATTTAAAAAATTATATATGTATAATATATATATATATATATATATATATATATATATATATATATATATATATATATATATATATATATATATATATATATATATATAAGTAGATAGTATCATGTTACTTCTAGGACACTTTTGGAGACAATCAAAAATCAAACAAATTTCACAGTTTTTTAATACAATTATGCAATATTTTTGCCATTTTTTGGCCAATTTTCAGCTTTTGTCAAATTGTCTTAAAAAATATGCAATTTTAATGAAATTTTTAACAATATGCCTAAATTTTCCACAAAATAAAATTTTTTTAAAAACAAGTAAAATTATCACATTTTATAAGTATTTTTTCAATAAAATTAATAGTCGACTTTTCATAAGGTAATTTAAAATTTTAGTAGTATTTTTTCAATAAATTTGACTAAAATAGTAATAATTCATTCTAATTAATTTCAGTAATATCATTTTTGATTATATTATATTCAAGTAATTTTTCAGATACAATAATAATATAACAATTTGTTTTACTAGTAGCTACTATATCATAATCAAAATCTGCATTAATAATAATATCATTTTTTGAACTTGAAATATTTGTTGGATTTTTTGTAGTATCAATTACATAAATTGGTCTATTATCTAGAAATTCTGTTGGACTATAATACATTTTACTACTAATATAATAAACTTTTTTGTAATCTTGATACATTTCATACATAATTCTAAATTTTTCATTGTTTATATCAAAATTTTCCAATTCATCAGGGTAATAATGACCATTTAGTTTTACTCTTATATTTTTTACATACATACTATCAAATTTAGAAGTATCAAATAACTGATCATTTGTTCTTGATTTTTGAAATCCAATTATAATAAATTTTGGATTATAAATATTTCTATAGATATTTGTTATATCAAAACTTAAATTCTTTCCTGTAATATTTTTTTGTTCAATGCATTGCCAATGATTAAAATAAAAATTTACTTTTTCAAATTTGCTTAGTTCATTAATTAATTGAATTTTACTTGTTGTTTTGTATTCAATTATAGGAACTCTAATAAAAAATTCATCAATTGTTATTTTACCTTCAGTTGGTAATGTAGCATTATCATAAGATCCATCAGCCTTTTTAGTTTTCCATCTAAAAATTGCATCATTATCTTCTGATCTAATAAATGTTATATTAAAACCTCCTTTGTATATTGGAATATTTACATTTTCAAAAAATCCTAATCCAAAATGAGATAAATTACCAATTGCTTCAAATTTATTTTTAAAATTTGATTCAAAACCATTATTTATCTGATTTATTTCTGATTTTGAATAAGTTATAGTACCTTTAATTGTACTTAATAGACTAGGATATTCAATTTCATCAATCAATTTATTATGTTTTCTAACTTCAATTTTTGAAAATAAAAATGGAACAAAATTATCAATTAATTTTATATTAGCACCATTATCATATGCATTTCCATTAGATTTAGTCAATTTACCAGATATATAAAATTGGAATTTAGAAGTACAAAATCCATCTCCAAAATCTATATTAAATTCAGTTTTTTTATTAGGTTCATTTAAATGTAATTTAGATAATGGATAGAAATTTTTGTATTCAGCTCTTTCAATATCATTTACATATTTTTTGTAATCAGCCATTTATTAAGGATAAATTTTTTAAATCAAAAGCTTTTTTAAAACAAGTAAAATTTTTATAATTTTATGATGTCAAATTTTATAATTTTTATGTATCAATTTCATTTTTACTTTTAAAATATTCAATTTCAGTAGCATGATCAAGTATAAATTTTGCTGATATTTTTTGATGTTCTAAAATTAATTCCCAATTTAATGTAAATGCATAATCATGAATGAAATATTCAGTTAAATCTTGATATTTACAAATCAAATCAATATAATCTTTTAATTGATAATTTAAGAATTCAGTAATAAAATCTATAGTTAAATTTTGATGTTGAGCAATTTTTTGCCAATTTAATTTATTTTGAAACAATCTCATCATATTAATACTCAACTCATATTTTTCAGAAATATCATCCCAATCATCTTTGTTTAATTGATTTTGGTTTCTGATAATGAATAAATCAAATGAACTGTATAGAGCCATTTATTAGGGAGAAAATTTTGTAAAACAACTTTTCTTTGAATTACAAATACAACATTTTGATTTAATTACATTTATATTTTTCAATTTTATTATCTGAATATCTTTAGAATTAGTTTTTTGTTTACATTTAAGACAATAAATCAACTCCATTTATATAAAATAATTATTGTAATTTATCTATATCATCTTTAATTAGTATTATTTCAGCATTTAATTCTTTTATGGATTCATTGACTCCATCAAATAGAAATTTTAGTTCTTTTTCTAATTTTTCTTCTAAATTTTCAACATATTTTCCAATATTAATTAAAAAGTCTGTAATTTTATTTAAATCCTTTTTAGTTTCTGAATGATCATTACCAATTTTAATAATTGAATCTAAAACTTCATCTAATTCTGATTTTATTACAACATCATATTTATTTATACTTGGTTTAACATTAACAATTCTTTTACTATTAATACTTATATAATTTTTTGATAAACCAATAGCATTTACTAGATTTTCAGTCTTTTTTACATGACTTTTAAAACTTTTACTAAAATTATTAAAAAATATATTTAATTTAGAATTTATATAATCTTCTTTAATATTAATTGGATGTTTTTTCTGTCTTCCAAACAGATCAAATATATTTTGTGAATCCATATTTATTAAGGATTAATTTATTTATTATATTATCAAATTTTTTATTATTATTTAATTCATTTAATATAAAAATACATAAATGACCACAAATTGGTGGATCATTATAATTTTGAATTTGATTATCATTATAAAATATATTATCTTTTCCTAAATATTTAACTAATTCTATTGGTGGTTTATTAACTATATTTCCATATGAATCAAAATAATATTTAATTTTATCTTTTTTATAATAACAAACCCAATGAGTTCCATTTCCATCAAATGAATCTAAATTTATAATTCCACATTCAAATTTATTAACTTTATTAGGTAATATATCTCTCATAAATACACCTCTAAAATATTTTATATTTTTACAAAATTTTTCTAATTCACCTAATGTTAGTGGTTCAAAATTTTTTTACAATTTTGTTTCATATATTTTAATGTTTTTTTATCTAAACCAGATCCTTCTACATTTTTTAATTCATGATCTAACCAATCAACAAAATTTCTAAATTTAGGAATTATAGATTCTTTTACTACTTTTGCTCCCTTTCTAACATTTGGTGTATAATTTTTAACTATAGGTATATTATCAGCAAAATCTAAAATTTCTTTTAGTAATCCACCATTTTTTATTTCTTTTAATTGATTATATGAAAATTCAAATCTTAATCCTTTATTTAATTTTTTATGTTTATTTAGTTTATTAATTTGTCTTTTAGATAATAATATAATATCTTTTCCATTTTCATTAAATTGATCAATATTAAATTGAATTATAACTGATTTTTTATTTTTAAATGCTAATTTTATTTTTGATTTTTGATTATCTGTCAAGTTTATATTTGTTTTTTCCATTTATTAAGAAAAAAATTTATAGTTTTTTATAATATAGATTAATATAATTAATTTTATTAAAATTTTAATCCTACTTCTAAACCCATACCAAATTTTCTTTTCATCCACATAGCACCTGATGTTGGTAATGCAATTAATCTTTCACCAATTCTATGATCATTTGATGTTACTATATCCCATGCTTTATCTTGTAAAATTTTATCAGCTATTTCATTTCTAGATTTTGTATCTTTATGATCTCTATAAAATAAATCATGTTCTTTAGCAGCTTTATCTAAATCATTTATTCCAGGATCACCTCTTTTTACTCTTTTATTTAATTTAGTTCCAGGCCCTAGATATTGATAACCAGGTACATGTAATTCAAAAGGTAAATTATTTATAACATTATTTAAAATACCTGATCCATCTTTTAATAATGGTGATGAAATATTTGCCAAAATTCTTTTTAAATACTTAATTCCTTCAGGTTTTTCAATTAATTCATCTAGTTTATTTGATATAAAGTCTTTAATTGCTTTCTTTTCATTTAAAAAATTATTATTGCCAGCTTTTTCTTGTGCATATATATAATTAATAATATTATCTAATTTATTTAAATCATCTATAAATCTATATTCAATTTTATTTTCTGTATATTGTCTGATTCCTGAACCTTCAATTTCACCTTTTAATTCCCAAATATGTTTAATTAAATTAATATATTTATCACCTTTACTAGATTTTGGTTTCTTACTATTTGGATCATTATTTTTATAAATTGAATTAGTTTCCCATAAAATTTTTGAATAATTATTTAAATCATCTTGTGTATATAAATTATTATCTGGTTTCTTTTCATAAGTTAACAATCTCCATAATCCATGTGTTCCATTATATTTTTTATCATCAATTATTAAATCATCATTATCAATTACAGTTATTTTATCACCAATCATAAATGATTTTTTATGTTTATTCCAATATAAACCAAATTTATCATCTTTTGTTCTTGGTAAATATTTTTGTGCTAATGGACCAATAATTTTATCTAATGTTTGAGGTGAAATTAAATTTGGGTCAATAAATGTCGATTCTTCTTGAATTATTGGTTGTCTGATTGGTCTAAATGGAGTACTTGAAGGTAAATTTAGTTCTTCAGTTTCTGGTATTGATATATTGGCAAAATTATTAACAATAGGTACCAATTCCATAAGGTTTTTATTTTCATTTAAGACTTCACCAATTTTATTTTCAACTTTACCAATTGCTGATGTTATAGGTTCATATGCTTTTTGTTTAATTTTTTCATAATTATCTTCAATTTTAATTTGATTTTTAAATTCTTTTATTAATTTTTTCTCAATATCATCTAATTTTTTAGCTTCATTAACAGATATTTTATCCATTTATTACAAAGAAAGATTTAGGTTCAAAACAAATCATGTTAACATAAACACAAATCATGTTAACATAAACACAAATCATATTAACACAAAACACAAATTATGTTAACACAAACACAAATTATGTTAACATAAAAACAAATCATGTTAACACAAAACACAAATCATGTTAACACAAAACACAAATCATGTTAACACAAACACAAATCATGTTAACATAAACACTAATTATGTTAAACACAATTTATTTTACTTTATTTCTGTAATTTTCATTAAATATATAAATATTAATGAAATAAATAATACTAATAAAATAAATATTCTATCAATTATTGAATCAAACATACAACAAGCCATTATCATTATTTAATGTCAGAAAAATTTTTCATATATTTTCCATCATTTGATTTTTTCAATAAATTAATAGTTAAAAATCCATAGTCTTCTTTCCAACAATCATTACAAATAGTTTTAAATTTATCAAATTTCATATCTGATCCAACAAAATTATTATATATTTTTTTTCATATAATGTTCATTTTGTTTAAAGATGCATAACATATTTAAATTATTTCTAATTAATTGCATATCAACTTTTGAATAACATTGTGATAAATAAATACATGATATATTTTTATGTCTACCCATTATAAAATATTCTTTAATTTTATCTTGTTTTTCTAAAATACAATCATCAAAAACTACAAATGAATTTGGTTTACATTTATTTAGTGGAATCATATCATCACATGAAAAATAAGAAATTTGTTTATTAATATTTGATTCTATATTTTTAAATCTTTTTTGTAATAATTTATAAGATGGTTGTTCTAATGATTTACTAAAAATATATAAATTTGAATATGGAATTAATCTTTTGTAAATAAAATTTAATAATAATGTAGTTTTACCAGATCCACTTGTTCCTATAATTAATAATCTAATAGGTTGATCATTTTTATTATTTTTATCATATGATTCTAATTTTATATTATCGTTGTTTTCTAAAAATTTCTCCATTTAAATAAGATGAAATTATTTAAAATAATTGGTCATTCATCCAAACTAGAATTAAGATTAGAACATCCAATACATTTAGATGGAAAATATAGTATTGGTTTAAGTGGATTTTATTCAGATAATTTTATATCAAATATACCAAATGATTATAAAAACTGTTATGGATATTCTATTAAAGATGAAGATGATAAAATTATAGATCAATATTTTGATTTAAATAAAGGAAATTATACAATTGAAGAAATAAAAAATATTTTTATTAATAGTTTAAAAGAATTTAAAAAGAAAATTAATAAATTTGATGAAAATGATTTTGTACTGAAAAATGATGGACCATATATTATAATAAAATCTCCTGTTAAAATTATAGTAACAACAATTATAATTGATTTATTAGGATTAGATGATAAAATGATTGAACCAAATGTATTAACAAAAGGAATAAAACTACCAAAAATTAGACCTTTTGATGTTATTGAAATACATTGTAATTTAGTTGATCCTAGTTTTGAAAATCATAAAGATCATTCACATTTACATAAAGAATCAGAAATTCTATATTCATTTTATCCAAATGTTGAATATGGATCAAAAATTTGTGAAAAACCAAACGAAATTGATTACATTCCTTTAAAAAATATAAATAAAATTCAAAATATTGTAATATCTATTCAAGATAGTGATGGAAATCTAATAAATAATGAAAATATTAAAAGTATTGTATATTTAAGATTAAAACAAAATTTGTAATATAAAATTTATCTACATAAATAATAAAAACAATAATTGATTTAATTAACAATAATTTTATATTTAATAATAAATTAATTGTATTTAATAAACAAAATAAACCTTGGTTTAAAAGAAAAGATATATGTTATATTTTAAAATATAAAAATTCTAGAAAAGTTTTAATTGATAATGTAAAAGAAAAATATATAAAACTTAAAATATATCAAGTGTAACCAACAGTTACATTTACATAATAATGATAAATTAATTTACATAAAAATTATAGGTGTCACAAATTATGACACCCTAGAAATTGATGTACAAACATGTTTTTCAGATGCCCTAAAACAGGGCGTCAATAAAATAGATAATAAAACAATGTTTATTAATGAATCTGGTTTATATTTATTAATTTTAAAATAAAAAAAGTAGAAAACAATAAGGATAGATTAAAATTTATAGATATTTTTAGAGGGGACAATTTGTCCCCCCTATCATATAATGAAAAACATACAAAACTTATTAAAATTAGGTAGGACCCAAAATGGGTCCCATATAAATTAGAATATTTATTTTAAAATTTTTTAAAGGAGGTAACCTTATTATACAATAAAAACTTAAGGGTAACAAAATGTTACCCTTCTTAAACATTCAAAAATATTCATAAACATAATAAATTATATACAAATTTGAGACCCGTCTTAAAGACGGGTCTTACTTATAATGATAATAAAGTAAAATTTATAGATATTTTTATGTTAGATATTCAATAAATTATTGAATATATTTAAATTTATTAAAGAAAATATTTAAAAATATACATAAAATTATAGTATAGATTCAATATCATATGGTTATAAATTATTAATATAATTTTGATCATTTTCTTTAAAACTTTCTTTAACATAATTTTTTATTATATTTATAAATGGTTCTATTATAAAATTAAACTTATAATGATATACAAAATAATTTTTATATTTAAAAAGATATATTAAAAATTTATTTGATATTTTAGTTTTAAATAAATATAATTTTATATCAAAATCATTATTTATTAATTCTTTTGGAACAATTAAAATTTCCATTTATTTATAATTATTTTTATACCCCCAAGGTAATGTATCAATTTTATTTTCACAAATAAATCTTTTGTCATCTCTATTACTTAAAGCTAATTTATTTATTGTAATTGTATATAGTTCATGTTTAAAACTTCTAATACAAGTCATTTCTCTATATTGTTCTTGATCATCAAATAAACATTTCTTAAAATCATCCATATGTAATGTTTTATCAACAACACTTTTCTTAATACCTTTACATTTTACAGGATTTTTATTATTAAATTCATAACTATATAATTTTGATCTTAAACCACAATATTCTTCTAATATTTCACCATTTAACTCATCTTTAAATTTACCAATTATTTTTTTATTCTTTTCACTATAGCATTCATGTTCTTTCTTATAATCACTTGTATCAAATTCATTAATATTTTCTTTAATAATTTTATATGGATCCTTTTTAAATTCTATAAAATAACTGTCTGTATCCATATATAATAACCTTATATTTTTATCAAACTTCTTTAATTTTTCATAATAAAATTGATACATATGTAATTTTGATAAATCAAGTACTGAAAATCCTATATAGATTGCTTTATCAAACTTAACCTTTTCTTTTATCATATGTGAAGCAATACAGTCTTTATCAAATATACTAAATGTTTTAAAATTAGGTTTTTTTGCTTGTTTTAATGAAAACTTTTCATCACCTAATTTAATATCACATCTATTTCTAACATTTTCCATAGTTTTTCCAAAAACACTATTATTCATCAATTTAAAAAAGTCTTTTTCAAAATCTGATGTTGATTTGGATCTTAATTTGATATTTAATTCAATATATTTTTTCATAAAATCATCTTGATCAAATGCTATAACTCTATTAACTTTCTTTAATTTTAATCCTTTTTGTAGATAATATTTTAAGTTTCTTGAATGAATAACATAATCTTTTTTATCAAATAATGTTGTGCAAAGCTTATTATTATAATGTTCAGGTGCTAATGGTAAATCTTTATGGTCATCATGTAATTCAATAGGATATTCTAAATCAACATCTAATATATATCCATATTCAGCATTTTCATCTAATTCTAATATTGTTTCTTCCCATTCATTTAATGTATATGTATTAGGATTCATCCATGTTATATCTTTATAAGGTAATTTTTGACTTAAAGCACATCCATATAGATTATTTGCATCTATATATAACATATAATTTTCAGGTTTTGTTTTATCATAATTTTTTGTATATTTATTGTTTGCTTTACAATATCTAGTTATACATTGTGAAATACCACCTCTAATACCTTTTTCAATCATTAAATACATATTATAATCACTTATTAATTCTAGTTCAATTTTTGTTAATTTTAACATAGAATCCCAAGCTAATGATGGTGATGTTAGATAATGTGCTGGATCTAATTGATAATTTTTCAAACAAACAGATCTAAAATTTTCAAATATATCAGCTAATAATAATACATCCTGAATATTATATAAATCTGAATAATTACCTAATGTTTTTACTTTTAATTTATTCCAAACTTTTATATAATGTTTATAATCATCATCACTTATATTTTCATTAGTTAAACAACTATAAAATTGATCTTTTTCTAATATTTTATCATAGTTTAATTTTTCAACATTATCAATAAATTCATATGGAAATACACCTTTAGAAGTTAATATTTTTAAAGTTTCATTATCATATTCAATTATATCATTTTCTTTTATAAATTTATTTATATGCTTAAATTCTTTAAGATTTTTAGCTAATTTTTCAATTGATGTAGCCATAAATCTAAATGTATCTACAAATGAGAATTTTATAAATTTTCTAGGTTTAAAATATAGTTCACCTTCAAATTCATAACCATAACCAGAATTTACTGAATAGTTTATATATTTTTCATCTGTATTAGCTAACAAATCAATTTTACCATATTTTTTAGCTAATTCTTTTATAAACAAATGTGTATCATAATTTGAACTATTATGACAGAATATAGGAATATTTTGAGGAAATTTTAGATTTAAATTACAATTTAAATGTGCAGCACCTCTAAATTTTCCTGTTAAATGACAATGATCTCTTACTTTTATTCTTTTATTCTTTTATCATTATCAAAACCACTATTTTCACAAATATGACAAATATTTGTTTTCTGATAATTAATTTCTCCTTCATTAGTTAAATTCATAGGCTTTTTATTTTTTGAATTATATTTTTTAGCTATATATTTTGAAATTTCATCTAAATATTCAAATAATTTATTTGGTACATTTATTAATTCCTCTTCATTTTTTGCTCTATAACAAATAGGTTTATACATTTTATTAGTTACTCTAGATACTAAATAGATTGTAAATCCATATGGTTTATGTTTTTGAATTTTATTTGTATATGAGCAATTTGGATTATTTTTGCAATTATCAATATTTTCTAATATACTTTCAAAATCCATATAAATTACATATGGATGTTCAAACTTTTTATAATAATTTTTTAAACTTACAGTTTGACCTTTAAATGGCATTATAGGTCTACAAGGTTCTAATGATTTACATATCTCTAAATGATTATTCAAGTCTTTATTTTTGTAGAAATGAGTCAAACATCTTCTACAAATATATTTTTTATTTTTATTTTTTTGTGTTAATTGCTTAGATACTAACTTACTTAAATCAGTAATCAATATATAATGAGAATTATTACCAATTTTATAATATAATAAATCAATTTCTAGTTTTGAATTATAATGTTCAGATATTTGTAATGGCACTATTTTTTCATCTTCATCAATTCTATAAATATTTATTGACATTGATGGATAGTTATATTTAGAATCAAATGATCTTTTTTCAAATAATTTAATATCTTTCAATGATATTGGATAATCAAAACCTTTAAAAATATCATCATTTATATATTTTTGATATTGTTTAACTCTTTCACCATGTTCGTTTGGTTTATCAATAGCACATCTAATTGCATAAATAAAACAATATTCATCTTTATTTTTAAAATTTACACAACATTTTTTATTCTTAATTTATTTGGTAATTCTATATATGATCCAGCATTTAATGAATTATTTTTAGATAATTTTAGATTTAGTTCAACACATCTTTTTAATGACCAACCAGAGCCTTTTGATGGTTGATTTAGTTGTTCTCTAACTATTAATTTCTTAAATTGATCATCAATAAAATCATCTATATTTAAAATATCTGAACTTTTTATGCAAAAATACATATTACTATTTTGAATTTCACCATTTATTAATTTTCTTTCATATTCACATTCTAAAGCCATCTGTCCTTTAATATTTTTAAATTTTTGTTTTTCTATCAATTTTTTTATTTCATTTCTTTGAGTTTCTAAATAATCATTAATATCTAAATCATCATTTGAATTTGTTAAAATATAATCTTGAAAATATCCTTTTAATGACGAAGCTTCTTGAATATTTATTATATTTTCTTTTGGAATTGGTCTATTTTTAAAATAATCATTTAATAATCCAATCAATTCTTTTCTAGTTTTATTAACAATTTTAATACTATTTTTAATTGCTAAATTTTGAATATATTTAAATGATCTATATTCTAAATTATTTGGATTTTCTTTAATTTTGTTTAATCTTTTAATTAGTTCATCTCTAGATAATTTTTCATAATTTCTGACAGATAATTTTTTTGCAATTTCATTTAATTTTACTATATTAAATAATGAATAATTTGTAAGATCAAATGTTTCTTTAATATTTGTTAATTCATCTAAAGTTTTATTTTTATAATTATATATATTATTATTTTTACACCAATGTTTTAATTCAAATATTTTATTATCATATTTTTGTTTATTTAGTAAATGTTTAGTTGAATTATAATGCCTATCATAATTTTTATATAATATATTTTTATTACAATAAGGACAATTAATATTTTTATTTGTTCGTTCCATTTATTAGGGGTGAAATTCTTTATTTATTAAAAATAATTTTTACTTAGAAATAAAACTCTTAAAAATATAAGAAGTATTTCCACTTTTTACTAGGTAATTTATAGTTTAAATCATATTTTTTAAATAAAATTTGAATCTTTTTAAAACAAGTAAAATTTTGTCTTCATTTTTTTATCATATTTTTAAATTTTCTAGTTTTGTTATATTTTTGTCATGAATTTTAGTTTCTAAATGTCTTAAATAATTATTAGTCTATTTAATATTTCTTCCACATTCACAAAATTGTGGTTTTAAAAACATTTCTCTAATACATTGTATACAAATTGTATTTTTTCTATCTTTACTATAAAGATAATTATTAAAATTTGAAATATCTTTAATTTCTTTACATTTATGACATTGTTTTTCATTTAATTCAATAACTTTAATACTATCATATAATTTTTTATAATACACATCCTTACATTCTTTACAATAATAATATAACCCATCTTTAGTATTTTTGTCTTTATAAAATTTAGATATATCTTTATATAATTTACACCTTAAACATATCTTTTCCATTTATATAAAATAAAATTTACAAATTGGTTTTTTTCAATTCATATTCATAAAAATTTCCAATAATATCTTTATTATTTTGATCTTTTATACTATAAGTAACTGGATTTGTATTATTAATTTTAGAAATTATAAATATTTCTCTAGACCAATTATTTTTATATTTATTAGAAAATGTTGATTTTTTATTTCCAATTCTAACTCTATCATTTATTTTAAATTTTGATTTGGTTATTATTTTTGGTGGTTTATATTTAAAAACAGTATCTAATAAATCCTTTTCATTATTTTTATTTACTTCAATTGGTTTCATTTTAATTGTTGAATGATATGAGTTATTATATTCTTTAACAATTTTTGGTAAAATATTTATCCATCTATAATTTTTATTAATTTCAAACTGTATTTTCATTTTTTCATTTTGTGTTCTATTATACCTTTCTATTATACTTGATTTTTCTTCATTTTCTGTATGATACAATTTAATATTATATTTATTTAATATTTCTTTAAATTCTTTATTGATAAATTCTAATCCTTTATCTGTATGTAAAAGATTAGGTGATTTATGATTAATTTTAATTGCGTCCTTAATTATTTCTTCAAATGCTCTAGAAACTGTTTTTCCATCTTTTTTCTTTAATGGTTTTGACCAAACATATTTTGAGAAAGTATCTATCACATTTAACATATATTTATAACCATCATTTTCTTTTTCATAATTTTTCATTATAATTAAATCTGCTGCCCATAAATCATCAATACCTAATGTAATTATTTTTCTTTTTAGAAATTTCTTTCTAATTGGAGCATGAATTTCATTTGCTTCAATTATTTGTTCATTTTTAGTTAATTCTTTTTTAATTATAGGTTTAACTTCTTTTTTCAAAATTTTACTTTTATTTGTTTTACAAATTGAACATTTAGTAGCAATTCTATATAATCCATTTTTCATTTCAACGATTTGTGGATTAATATTTTTAGTTTTTTTCTTACATTTGTGACAATGAATTGGTTCATTCATTTATGTATAATTTTTTTTTAAATAAATGGATATGTGTTATAGATGTCATAATCAAACTAATTTTACTATTATTGGAAATTGTGTAGGATGTAATATATGTAAAAGAATTATTTATGAAAAAAAGATTAAGAGAAAAAGTAATAAGAATAAACATCTTAAACATATTTTAAGAGAATTTAACCATTTTCAACCATATAAAACACAACAATTAATTAATGAATTATATATTTTATGTATTTCCAATCATTTTGAAATAACACCTAAGAATATAAAATTATTTTTAAAACAAAGGAATTGTACAAATTGGATATTTTACTATCAATTTTTAAACAAAATATACAATATTGATTTTGAATTGAATAATGAAGATAAAGAAAAAGTTACACTATTTTTTAATAAATATTTATGTTTTAAGAAAAGTAATATATCATACAAAAAATTATTACCTATGATTTTTAAATACTTAAATATGGATTTTTGTATAAAACCTAATTATGATAATGACTTTTTAACATATCTATCACAAACAAGTTTGTGATATTTTTTCCTATATAAATGGATCTGCTAGAAGAAATTAATAATGTTGGAGAATTAAGATTTAAAGAATATAAACCATTAAAGAGTTTAAATTTAAATAAAAAATATAAAATTGAAAAATTTGAAAGAATTAAAGATAAATATGGATATACAATTATTGTTGAATTAGAAAAATGTAAAGTACATTTACCAAAAAGATTTACTAATGTAATTGATGATAAATCAATTAAAGAATTAAATAAAAAAGATTTACATTTAATTGTCACTGATATTAAGACTTTTGCTGATAAAGAAACTGCTTTAGTTAAATTTGAATAATTATTACAATATTATTGATACTAAACCTTAATTTTACTTGTTTTAAAAAAATTCAAATTTTATTGAAAAAATACTATTAAAATTTTAAATTACCTTATGAAAAGTCGACTATTAATTTTATTTAAAAAATACTTATAAAATGTGATAATTTTACTTGTTTTTAAAAAAATTTTATTTTGTAGAAAATTTTAGGCATATTTGTTAAAAATTTCATTAAAATTGCATATTTTTATGACAATTTGACAAAAGCTGAAAATTGGCCAAAAAATGGCAAAAATATTGCATAATTGTATTAAAAAACTGTGAAATTTGTTTGATTTTTGATTGTCTCCAAAAGTGTCCTAGAAGTAACATGATACTATCTACTTATATATATATATATATATATATATATCGTATGGCATTAATAGCCAGCCACCAACTTCAGAAAAATATAATACATTCTCTGAGGTGCTTAGCACCTGCGTCAAAAAAATTTTAAAAGTAAACTAAAAACATAAAGTTATAATCTCTATTTACAAAGCTAAATCCAGGGCACTAAGCCATTGCAGCCCAGCTTCACTTGCACAATGCAGCCCAATCAATCCTTCGGGGAAAGCACTCATTGACTATGTGGGTCATAGTCTGCAACTCCGCTCCACAGCGGCATGACTGGTCTTCTGTCATTCCCCATTTGTATTTCAAATAATTACATCTTCCCACACCAGTGCGGAATCGATTGAGAACGGTCCACTGCTTCCGAGGAAGATCCATACCACTTACTGCAAAGGTTGTGTCAGCATTTAAAAATTGATTCCGGCCTTGGAAAGAGTCCCAGGAGGAAGTCCAGTCGGTATGGATGGAAAAGTTTGTCTCCGTCAACTGGGATGCTGTCCGCAGTGGTGGTCTTCGGGACCTCAATCTGCCCGTCTCCTGGGGTAGGTAATCATGGATGGGTAGCTGTGGAGCGGATACGATCTTATTATATTCCCTAGTAAGTGCCTCCCTTCGTCTTATTTCAGGTGGAGCGATATTAACACAGCACTGGGAGTCAGGGTACAGGTGTTGCCATGAGTGTACCACTTATGGCTCTCATAGTCCTGTTCAGTTGGACGTCGATCTCTCTGACATGCACACTGTTCAGCCACACGGGAGCACAGTACTCTGCGGTCGAGTAAACCAGGGACAAAGCAGTGGTTCGCAGAGCTTGTGCATTAGCTCCCCATGTGGAGCCAGCAAGGTGATGGGCAATGTTAGTCCTAGCTCTCACCTTGGCTGCTGTCTTTTGTAGGTGGCTTTTGAATGTGAAAGACCGATCTGAAGTGACTCCCAGGTACTGTGGGTGATCATTGTGCTTTAGCTCAACACCGTCAAATACGATTTTAAGAATATTTACCACTGAAGAAAACATACAGAAATGAGTTCAAGACACTAAAAAACGACAACTTGTTGAAAGCTTTAGAAGCGTCCACTAATAAAAGCAAAACTATCTATAACTTCATAAATAAGAATATTAATGGGAAAAAACAAATAAAAAATATATATGATGAGTTTAGCCTTAAAACAGAAGGTGATAGTTATTTGGAGGTAGATCCTAAAAAAATCGCTAACATGTTTAATAACCAAATCTTCAACATTTCACATACTATACTTAATAAAACATGTAACAAAAAAGCTGCCGTCATTGAAAAGACAACTTACAAAGGATACCAAAATAACAAATCAATGTATCTTGAACCAATAACAGAAATAGAAACTAATGAAATTATTAAGTCTCTCCCCTCTAAATTTAGTTCAGGTTTTGATGAAATTTCTCCAATATTGCTAAAATTTTGTTGCAATGAACTTTGTTTTCCTATCACACATCTTATAAATTCTTCATTCAATCAAAGAAAATTTCCAGATTTATTAAAAATTTCAGTAACTAAGCCAATTTAAAAAAAAGGATCAAAGACAGATATTAATAATTATAGACCAATTTCTATTCTTTCCACATTTTCTAAAATTTTTGAAAAGGCTATGAATGAAAGACTGAAATCATTCTTAGATACATTCAAATTTTGAATTCAAATCAATTTGGCTTCCGTCCTGGCTTGTCTACAACTCATGCCATCATTGAACATACAAATTATATTGTTGATTCATTATACAAGCACCACCAGACAATAGGCTTATATTTTGACTTGTCAAAAGCATTTGACATGGTAAATCATGACATTCTACTGCAAAAATTGTACAATATTGGAATTAGAGGAAACATTTATGATTGGTTTAGTTCATATCTAAAGAATAGAATTCAAAAGGTGTCCATTACATGTTTAATGGAAAATAATATCAAAAATACCATTTCATCTGAAGACGCAACGCCAAAATCAGGAGTCCCACAAGGATAGAATCTTAGACCTCTATTATTTTTAATATATATTAATGACATACATTATTCTATTTCATCTTCTAAATTAACCCTTTTTGCTGACGATACATCAATAGTTGCAACACATCCTTCAATAGAATATCTCAAAATTAATGCACAAGCTGAAATAACCAATTTAACAAGATGGTTTGAAGAAAACCAGATGAAATTAAATGTTGAAAAAACAAATGTTATACAGTATAATATCTCAAACAATCGCAAAATTAAAAAGAATGAAATCATTATGGAAATAAAAAATAAAACAGTCCAATTAAATAAAAAATTAAAATTTTTGGGAATTCATATAGATGAAAATTTAAATTATTCTACCCACATACATGAAGTCTCCAGAAAAATTTGTCAAGGAATTTTTATAATTAGAAGGTTATCATCATTTTTAAATTTGAAATTAAAATTAAATTTGTATTATGGATTCATATTTCCGCATTTAAAATATGCCATTCCTGTGTGGGGTAAAGAAAGCACAAAAATGAAACAATTGTTCAAATTGCAAAAACGGAGCATCAGACAAATATTTAGCCTAAAGACGAGAAATTCGTGTAGACCTATTTTTGAAAAGTGGAAAATCTTGACTTTGCCATGTATTTATATTTATGAATAACTATTTTTTTTTTCAATTTTATCTCATCAAAAGCAGAAAACCTACAAGAAATTCATGAAAATAATTATAACTTAAGAACCACTCAAAATTTCCCGTTTCAACGACATAACACAAGTTTTTATAAAAATCAATTTATGTATTCTGCAACAAAATTATACAATAAGTTACCAGGAAGAATTAAGGAAGAAAAATTGTTATATAAATTTAATAAAAATGTGAAAAATTCCCTTCAAGAAAAATGTTATTATAGTGTGGAAGATTATATTTGGAGATAAGATATATAAGATATATATATATATATAAGATATATCTTATATATCTTATATCTTATATATATATCTTATCTTATATATCATATCTTATATCTTATATATCTTATATATCTTATATAAGATTATTGTTATTATATTTGGAAGATGAAATATAAGAATTTACAATTAAAAATAATTTTAAAAAATTATGGAAACAATTTATGAGGTAGAACACATAAAAAATGTGGCAAGATTTTTACATAAGATTTCTAAATTATTGTTTTTTTTAGCTATATGTAGCCTATGCAATTTTCATATTGTCAATGGCTTGAATAAATAATTAAATAAATAAATAAGGTTTTGGTGGGCTAGTCTATTGTTCAAGTGAAAGCAAGATACCTTAGTTTTAGTTGGGTTTGGATTTAGCTTCCAGGCCTTACAGTATTCACCGAGGGTCTTGAGGTCATTTGTTAGTACTTCCTCAGCATGTCGGAATTCCTTGTGCTGATAAGCCAGTGCAATATCATCCGCATAGGCAAACTTTAAGGAGCAAGTGTCAGGCATGTCGGCAGTATACACATTAATCAGCAGTGGGGCAAGCACTGACCGCTGTGGTGGGCCATCTTTTAATTGCCTAAAAGTACTTTCCTTGCGTCCCAAATATACTTTAATCATCCTTATTGGAGAGCATCGAGTTGAGGAGACGCAACAGGAAAGGGCAAGGAATTAGGTTATAAAATTTAATGAGAAGGCCTTTTCTCCAGACAGTGTCATAAGCTGCAGTAAGATCTAAGAAAGCCACAGAGGCTTTCAGTTTTCGCTCAAACCCATTCTCGATGAAGGAAGTAAGAGCTAGAACCTGGTCACAACAGTTGTGCCCAGGCCTAAACCCAGCTTGTTCGACGGGGATGCTTGAATCCAGAACAGGGAGGATTCTGTTGTATATCAACCTCTCGAGCAGCTTATAACATACACTAAGAAGGGCTATGGGTCGATAACTGTCGGGCAGTTTTGGATCTTTACCGGGCTTCAAGACAGCTATTATTTTCGATCTTCTAAATATACCAGGCAAGTCGCCGGTTTCCCTTATGGAATTAAAAACTGCAAGAAGCCACTGTCTAGCCTTTTTACCCAAGTGTTTTATGAACTCCGGGAAGATTTCATCCATACCTGCTGCTTTGCCAGTTGGCATAGCATCAATCGCCACATCCAGCTCATCTACTGTGAAAGGTCTGGAGACTTCCAATGGCGCTTGCCGACTTTCCTTAATTTCATTAAGCTTAAAATTTATTTTCCTATCTGCGGACGTACGCACCGGTTTAGATAGACAGGAGAGTTGTTTTGCAATAACACAAGGGTGAGGTTGCGAGGTTGCGGGTTTTTCATTCGGCTCACCAGTGGAGAGCTTCCTGAGTAGAGACCAACTGTAACTGGAAACTGAAACTGTAATAAGCCTTCATCGATAGTTTTATATTTATGTAGAGTATTGCAGTTTCCAAGTCTGCAGTAGGCCTACAGGGTGTTTCAGAACTTTGTATCAATATTTTAGGGCATTGTTCCTGGGTTCGTAAGATATCTAAATATCATATTTTAATTGTGCGGAAGTCTTTACTTACACAGCCGCCATTTTTTTCTCGTAATATTTTTATTTCTGTAACGGATGGCTGTATTAAGTTCATATTTGGTATGAATCTTTATCATACAATTTTACATTTTCAGGTAAAAATAAATGTTTTCTTGTTTATTTTCAAATTGGCGGCCACTTAAGATTTTCAAACTCAAAAATAAAAAAATTGGTCAATTTTATAAAAATTTTATTAGACACAAAAAAGTTGCCAAATGTAATTATCTAACCAATGGTACCGATTTGTAAGTATCAGAAAACAAATAACTGAGTTATTACGATTTTCTCTCCATAAAACATTGATTTTGCGTTATAATTAATGCAATATAAGGCCATTTCTAAAGATTATAAATGTTTTTATGGAGGAAAATCTCAATAACTCTGTTATTTGTTGTCAGATCCTTACAAACTTGGTACCATTGGTTAGATAATTTGGCAACTTTGATTCGACAGGTTAAAGTTTTATAACATTTACTGATTTTGAGGTATATGAGTTAAAATGGCCACCATTTTTAAAATATACAGTGGAAAAAATAAATTTTCTTCCATAAAATGTAAATTGGTATGATAAGATTCATAAAAAGTATGAACTGAATATAACCACCCGTTACGGAAATAAAAATTACTATGTGAAAATCAAAATTGCGGCTGCGTGAGTAACTTAAGACTTTCGGACAATTGAACTATGATATTTAGATAGGTTTTGTACCCAGGAATCATGCCCTAAAATATTAATAGGGAGTACTGAAACAAACTGTATATTTACAGTATAGGTTTGAGAGATTATAAACAGCAATAAATAGTAAGTTCGACTGTTAATTTGACTTACCCTATTCAGCCCATCATCTAATTTGAAACCTAAGAAACCAAGAGAACCTTTTCAAGCTAGTCCTCATTTATGGAAACCATTGCGCTTGAAAAGCTTTTGTTTTCATGCACATTAGCTTTGTGTTCAACAAGAGAAAGATCTTTCCAGACAAAAATAAATTTGTCATTTTAATTTCTTAGCAAATGTGTTTTTTAAAGGGGTACTATAAAAATATTGAAAAAATGACACTGGAATTGATTTTTCATCTCTTTTTTGTAGATGAGGAACAGAATCAATCCCTGTTGTACACAGTTGAAAATCACTTTTGGTTCTGATTTGACTGTTTGAATCGTAAGTAGGCTACTATTATACCAGGGGTAAGTTAACGTTTAAGAGGGTGCTAAAGGGCCGCTCTCAGAACGTCATGCAATGCTTCACCTGCTCCAATTTTCCAAGTTTTTTTTTTTTTTAAGTCCGAAAAAGTAGGAGGAGTTTGTGAATTAAAAATAAAGACTTGGGCCGTTTGATCTTGTTTTTATTTTTTATTATTATTACTTTTAATCCATATCTAGCTATAATGGATTAAAATTTATCAAAGTTGGATAACTTTTATAAATTGTAGCTTGATGTATGGATTTACCCTTTAGCTCCGGTTAAAGATTTCTTAATGATGGTTTGCCATCATTGTGATACTACGGAAAACGAATAGTTAATGATCCAAATATTATACTTGTATGTGTAGTAATTTATTACTGATTATAACATGTTTTTCTACTTCTGAATTTAAATTGCTATATTATTTCCCTTTTCCTATATCCAAAGTATATATAAATCATTACTATGTTTGACTGATAAAACAAAGCAGTGTACACAGCAATTATTTTGGAGATAAATGGTTTCTACAAGGCGTACCCTCTCAGTGCCTTAGACGCCTTGCTAACACTGTGATGGTCTAAACATTATCAATATTCATTCATGTCTCAAAGAGTATAATACTTTCAGTGTAATGAGTTAAATATTATATTAATATTCTTTATTCGAATAAATTTATAAATTCATAACTTATGAAAACTTAATATTATTTCATGTGGACTAAGCTATTATTACTTAAACCTTTAATTTCCTCAATTAAAAGAGTTTATAGGAACCTTTTTTACCTTGTCATTCAAGGACTTATACAAAACTCTGTGAGAACATTTTGAGAAAGGACCGGTAAACTTCACAGATACAACTAATACCTTACAAAGACAAAGACGGATTTATGTCTTTCCGTCTTAAAATAATTTTTCTTGGAGCAAAAGTGTTTTTCATACTTGTTGGTTTAAAACTTTAGTAATTTATTCAATGAATTAAACGGTATATTTTAAACAAATATTTTATGGTTTTAGTACAGTACTCAAAATTTTTTTGACATGATAAAATAATATGTATTCCTTAATATTGTGCAAAAAATGAATTTACAAAAGAAAGTAAATAAAAAGAGTTTTTGATAAAGTGAGCTACTTTTACCAACTAAAGTGTCTTTTTCTTTTCAAAATTATTTTTCAGCCGTTATTATGTTACTGGGTCGAAACGTATTTCAGTCCTTTCTTTACACTTGATTTTCCTCTCTTATTCTTTTCTTCCTGTATCTTCATTCTTTATTTCATATCCATACACATGGTAATGATGTTTTTTATATGGAATGAGTTACTTATTTACCAGCGGAGTTAAGTAATATTTCATATTTTCATTTATGAAAATACTCACTTGAATTTCACTAAGCGTGTCAATTGTTTCAATGAGTGACTGCATGCTACAGTCTAAGCCTAACCAAATAAAAGTCAATCAACTCAGTTCAAAATATCAGTCGCTGGAATATGCATAATGGCATATAGATGTTGTGTCTCCATAAGGTTGTTTGGGTTGGAAAACTGCATTGCCATTTAAACAAAGAAGAAAATACGAACATTTAATTTTGATCTATATTTCAACTAGACATTTTAACAACATATGTTATTATGATCACAAACAAAGAATTGTTCAATGCAACTATTCATATCTGTTTTGGGTGGATATGTATGAAACAGTAAACTATGAAACATAAATGGAAAATGGGATGTTTAAAACTTAAATAAGAATACGTGAATGGGTGATTACTGGAAATAAGGGATTAGGTACCTAAATACACTCTTCGAATACAAAATGAAGCCTACAACTCAGTCTAAAGAGAATAATAACAATCTCAGGGTTAAAAGACTAAAGTGACTTCCTTAAAAGAAGCTCTAGAAACGATTGTTGTTCTTCAGATTTTTAAACAATTCCACCTTCATATTTTCCTTTGTTGAAAATTTTACTTTACAAGTAGCTATTTATTTTAACAATTTTATCTATAATAAAGACTACGTTACTTAATTAATTATAAATTAGTAAATAGTGTTTTTTATGTAATTTGTTTTTCAAAAGTCACTTTTTAAGCTACATACAAATTTATGTTTGATTTGATTATCAATTTAATTAATTTAAATGAATAGGAGTTTATTGCTCAAACTTCATGAAGATCAACACTATCTCATTATATAATAAAAAATTTAATTATTTTTTCATTCATTATTTTAAGGAATTTACGATGAATTGCAAGGCGAAGAAAAGTAATGTACGTTTGAAATAGAAAAGAATAAAACGTAGGAAAATCAGTTATATCTTCAAAAAGAAAGGTGACTGAAAGTTGTTGTATAAGGGCAAAAAAGCGTCCTATTGAAACTAGCTTCCACTGCCAGAGTTTCTACCAAGACATGTAAAATAAAACTATTGCAGTAGTTTGATGCTATTAATGCATTCGTGATTGATTGGCCGATTTTATATTTTTATGTTTGACGTATAACAATTTTATGTTTTTGTTGATATTTTATTGTATTTGATTAAATTATTGATAATAGGAACTTAGTCCAAAATCAAAGGAAACATATTATGAAAATATATGGACGAACTGCACTATATCCTTTCTTAATTCAAATCCACTTAAAAGTTATTCATTTATATTTTATTAGTATCATTTAGTTATGTAAAGGAATCTAATATGTAAATTGTTAATATGTTAATAGAAAAATACATACTTCAATAAACTTGAAGGAAAAACATCAAATGATACAGCGTTGTAATATTTAAAATATACGACCGTTGTTATACGAGCTTCAATAATTAGATACATTATTAATCCATATTAAACCCCGTTGCTAATAAGGTCACAAAGGTACAGGTTTCACATTACAAGTTGAAGACAGATGTGAGCTTGGCATTTGACGAAAGTACATTTGTAGTGATACCAATTTGAAATGAAAGGGGTTGGTGTTCACTGCTAAAGATTGTAGTCTTAGTTTGGTGATGGTAAAGGCTCGTTGGTGTTCATTTGCTTGGGTTCAGGAAGAGGTTTGGGATATAGTACTGAACTTGTTGGAATGTGAACGAAATATTGGCGATAATTACCTTAAGAAATTGGCTATGGGATTTGGTGGAAGTCTATATTGGAACGAATGGTGACTTGATTCAATGCTTTTTAAAAACGCGCGACCACTTGCTGCCGGCGTCAGCTGTTATTGTCGCCAGTGTGAAAGCAGCCTTAGGTCACAAGAAAACTGATCCTATGGATAACTCAGCTCAAACTTGTAAAGCGCTGGGTTATGCTCTACTGTTCATACCCAGAACCAGGATCGGTATACCGAATGAGCTCCTACCCTAGTTTAGCTTTGATGTGGACTAAATAAAAATGTAACATTAAGCTAATATTGAATTTCAGGTATTGTATGCAACATGAAAGAGCAGACTAAATGCTCCTGTACCAACCTGCCTTGCTTGGATCTGACTATTGCATTCATAACTTAACTATTTGTATCTCTTACATTTTGGGTCTACATAATATATTTTGAGATTCACCCCTAGTCCTAACCCTACCCTAGCCTAGACCCTTATTATTTACTCTAGCTAATCATAGCTGGTACTTTTATCCTGGCCACCAACAAATTGGAAAGTCCCTGGAGATGTTAAATTGTTGCCTTGCCGAGTTAGAGAGAGAGAAAACGTCTTTGAAAGTTCGGGTTCCCGCGTCACGTGACCGGTGGCTTTGGCTGTTTGAATGGCCGGCCCTATAAAATTGAAATATGTACAATGAGTGATTTATTTTGCAGCGCGGCACAGTTTTTAATATAAATTACGCAATT
The DNA here is from genome assembly GCA_030545055.2 of Neoaliturus tenellus. NCBI lineage: Eukaryota > Metazoa > Arthropoda > Insecta > Hemiptera > Cicadellidae > Neoaliturus > Neoaliturus tenellus. The sequence continues at coordinate 138,186 of JAQYXR010000168.1, forward strand.
CGTACTTCAGCTATTTGTTCCATTATATCAATGTTTTAGTTTCTTTACTTAAACATTACCAGGTTAACCGATCCTTGCTCGTTGATTTTAATTTAGTTTTGATATAGTGGCACGGTAATAGACCCCCCCCCCCCCCCAACAACCAACTATACCTCTTCACAGTTAACAGCTGTTTCAAAAAGTCTGCTTAACATTAATGTTCCTTTATTTTTGTAGACCTTTCGTTGTTATTTCGTTACCAAAATAGCAACCCATAAGACCAATGTTAAAAATTACTATTTTAAAACTTAAATTTATACAAAATTCGATTTTTTCTGGGATTTAGGTCTTTTCTAAACTTATTTTTTGGAAAAAAACAATCTTAAATGCAAAGTTTAAGCAAAATCTATCCGCTAGATTTCGAGATCGTGGAACACACATCCCTTCAGACATTGCTCGTATTATAGTATAGGATTGCCTAACCTCAAAAGAGTTTGTCTAAATGTGAGAGAGAACATTCTGTCAAGCAACATCTGTATGGCTAAGTTGTGGATTGGTGAGTGCCTATAATCTATTAAGTTTCGACATTCTTAGCACCGTGAATTTACGGTGATTGTACATCGAGTAGAGTATTCAACGACTACATTCAGCCATGTAGTTCAATATTACCTTCGATCCTTTTCTATCTTATATCTCACTCGTGGCTCCATGACCTTCACAATACAATCATGTCACAAAACACTATAGCTATTACAGAAAAACAACAATACGTAGTACATCAGTAAACCAATAAATAAAATCTTTGAAGGGACAATCAGTTCTGGTACTTCACTTCAGGGGTTGGATTTACTTACATTTACTATTTTCATCCAAATCCAGGTAGCCGTACATCTAGTACAGAAAATCTAGACAGAAAATTTATATTTTCTCCAAGAAGAAGAATTTAAGGTTTAATAATAATGAACCAAGATTTATTGCTTTGTTTGTTTGATTATGCTGTTTCATTTAGAATTGTTTGATTAAGCTAGTAACAGTTAAACATTTAGTGCTACGTATTAAAAATAGTTTCATAGAAAAATTTAAACCATCTGTATATTCAATTATACTGTAATTCAACTTTGTAGTTTTAGAAAATAAAAAATTCATATTAAATTCTATGAAAGGACTTGTGATATTTTGAGTATTAGGCAAATGCGTTTTAAGACAAAGAAGGATCAATCTCAACCCGTCTCCAGTCCTAAATATATTTGTTCCAAAAATATTTCTCATGCATTTTAGTTTATAATTTATTATATTTTTTGCTTTCATCAAAGTGTATTTTAATCAATTATTGAAACCCTGTTTTATTTTTGTTTAAGTAATTGTACTATCGATGGTGATTATTATTTGATTGACATGTCCTTATATTAGATTATACTGATATTAGATTATTATATTATATTATATTATATTATATTATATTATATTATATTATATTATATTATATTATATTATATTATATTATATTATATTATATTATATTATATTGACATGTCCTTGTTAATATTAGATTATATTTTGGTGATATTTCAACGTTTTTAGTTATGGAATAATTAATAGATGATATTGTCATTATCATAGCTGCAATGAAAAACTATTTAATTTTAGCCCAATCAACACTCACTGTCTCAAAATCATTTTTATTACGATACTGCAGTCAATTTAATAAAGAATTGATACATACTCATCCTCAGACGATTTACCTCTTCGATTTATTAAGCCATTAAATTAAAATTTACAACAAACATAGAACAAAAATATAGTAAAATTTCTTTAAGTTTAATTACACTGAAATTTACAAGTAAACACATTTATTTAAAAGACTCATATACAAAACGACTGGAGTAAAAAGAGCTATTTTATTTGTTTTCCACACGAATGGATCCTATTGTAGATATATTCAAATTATTTCCATATATTGTATAATTTTAACCAAATTATTTTATAGGTCATCGTCGTCTTTACAATGGGTTTGGATGCGTACTTATTCAGCAATTTTATTAAAATACGCCATTGATATAGGAATAAGAAAATGTTAAAAACATGTTAATAGAAAACAATAATTATAAAATATCTAAAATAAATTGTTGGTAATAATGTACATAAAACGACAAATATTTTTAATAGTTGACTTCTAATAAAATCTTTTAATATGATTGCATTTTAGTATAAAACTTTTTCTACAAAAACATATCTTTTTTGTTACTTTAAATCGATTAAGAAAATAAGAAACCGGACATAAGTTACATTTTAAAAAGCAATGTCGTAAACCTCAAAGCGTTCATTTTAATGAGAACTCTTTATCACCGGTAGATTGCGTCCTACAGTGGTATTATTGATTTAGTTTTAAAACCCCTCCAAATAGCTTTGAACATTTGTTTCAGTTACTGTAATTTGCATGATGGCGTATTGATTTTGTGTCTTTAACTGGTTGTTTAGATTAACAAACTTCAAACTGCATAACAAACTTCACTGTTATGTAAATAACTGATATGTTTATATATGTGATATAGTTTTGATTATTATGTCAAACTTGATATGTTTTGATCATTATAATCTGGCACTCATGGAAATTTTGTTTCACATATAACAGTTGTAAAGAACTAACAATAAATAAATAATCTCTTTTTACATCATATGAAAAATTTGGATCCGTTACTTCTTCATTAAAGTTTTACAAACAAACTCCTTTATATTATAAATATTGACAGTTTAAATAATGCATTAAACTATGTCATAATTAACATCATTAAACTGACATGTTTTTCATCTTATAAACTGTAAAGCAAAATTTATTTAATTGATATTTCGGTAAAACTATTGAGAATGCTACTAAATTTGGTTATTTTTTGGCTACACATCACTCAGCAAAAAGGATTTTTTTATAAAGCTACATTTCAAACCATTATTATGATGTATATTTTTTTATCTTAGTGATGTGTAGCCCAAAAATAAACAGATAAGAAACCATCACAAAAATACATACCGTCAGGATTAAATAAAGTAGTTGGCATTGTATATTTTAGACTTACTTTATGATCCAATAACCGTACGTCATTTTTGTATAGACCTAAGTTTCAGTGTCGAAACAATATTATCAGTCTTTTTTGTTTCTTTTTTTTGCCCTAAGCTAGATTTTGTTTTGCCATCTCTCTTTAGCAGACTTTGTCAATTCAATTTTAATTGCCAATTCACCTATAGGTTGTGAAACCTAGGTCTCCATAAAACAAACGCATTTGGATGTAAGCCTAGTATGTCATGTTGGATAGACCTATAGACCGATAAACAGGCTTTGGATCGATTTGGTGTACCGAATTGGAGTGGCGAGTCATTTAACTGCACGGTGACTGCGTCCCGTATACGTGCCGTTGGTCTACTGGATTTGACCTGAGAGTCCCCGATATGTGTCGTCAGCTGGAATCAGCTTGAGCGACACGTATACATGACGCTGGTTCATTTAAAAAATTGTTTTTAACATTACGTCACGTATAAGGTGGTCAACTTGGTATACAATGTTAAATAATAAACCAGAGTGTATCCCCCCTCAATGATTAGCTAGATTTTTAATAATGGTTTATACATAATGACAAAATTTGGTATTGGAACCAATAAGTTTCTACCTCATAAGTCTTTCTTGTTCTTTTCACAAGAAAGTTTTTTTCCCTCTCTTGTTTTGATAATAAGCTAATTCATTTCGCTTATTTGTACGAAATAAAGTTTACATATATGTTATAACATGTATGCTACTTGCTATTGATGTGTTTCAAGACGTATGAGGTCATTAAAGAAAATCATAAGGATAAAGTAATACATTTAGTGGTCATTTTATGTATGTTATCGATAAATGTAAATGTTATTTCTGACTTGACAAATTTAAAGCATATACAAAATTAGAGGTTTCAATCTTTAATAAGAATAAGTGATTGTTGGCTGCAGTAAAAGGGATCAAATACTTAGTGAACTCTTTGAATACTAGATGGAGGTCGCAAACTCCGTCTAGAGTGAGCAATAAAAACTGCAGGTTTATACAAACTAAAGTGACTCCCTTGAAAGAAATTCTAGGACAATTGTTATTCTTACTCTTTGGAAACTATTTTTCTTTCATAAATTTCACTTTTAGAAGGTTTTAATTGTCAAGTGACTGTATTTTAGCCTATATAAAGATACTGATACTAAACTGTTGTTGTAAGTGATAAGAAGATATTCACTTTAACTTAATAAACTTTTTTAAAGTGGCAGGCTATATTGTTGCGAATGTAGACGTTTTATTTCTTTATTGATGCTGGAAATTGGTAACATTATAAACAATTGGAGGGTTGTAATATGTATAAAAATATTATATAATATTGATTGAAATGTTTAATATAAACGGTTACACAATGTGACTTGACATACAATAAGTTTTTGTATTGATAAAGCTGACCCAACTTTGGAAAAAGAAAGTTAGTTTTTAGAAAAGACATAAATTATGTTCCATGTTGATTACTTTGACCTAGTAAAAGAGTATTGGAAGATACCAATATATATTTAATACGGTAACTTTGAAGTTATTACACTTTATGCAGTTCATTAAAACTTTATGGTATTATTCAAGCATTGGAGCGTGTGAATCATTTATATTGCATGTCGATTAGCAATTATGAATTTTTTTTGCCCTCTCGAGTACACCCGAGTAAAATAATATTGTTTATTTTATTTTTGTAAAATAATAATAAAATATTGGTTTTGGAAATCTGAATAAACATAAAGATGAAAATTAAAGTATTTTCAAAATCTTAAAATAACAAAGTGTTTAATTTCTGGGTGTCCAGTTTTATTATAAAAGGTTGACAGCAGTTTTAAAGTATTGCGTGTAGGGGTGTGTTGAACATTACTCACAAAGATTTGTCTTTGCAGCCTAATTTCATACAACAACGTTCCCTGGAAAATTTTTTATTCTTTTATAGTTTTCATGAAATATATCTCCTCAAAGCGCAAAGTTCGAAAAGTTATAGTTTGATAGAAGTTTGATCTCCGAAAATTTTATTTAACTTTAAGGGGATGAAATGTGTGTATTTCAAAGTTTTTTGTTATTAGTGTAGTAAAATTAAGCCAAAATATGGCTGGAAAATGAAACAATTTTTGGACAGCGAATTTTTGCTGAAATGTGTTCTATGCCATCCCTTGACCTCCCTCAGAAAAGTCCCCTGAAATCCCCAGTGGGCAACATGCCTATAAATGATGGGATGGTCCACGTGGAGTCAGAAATAAATCTTTCTTCGACCAATGGGTGTATGTACATCAAATTAAAGCTCTTAAGTAGTAGAATTTAATGCCGCAAACCCCATCAAAAGATTGCCTGAGTCAAAAACGGCAGCCTGTCAAACTTTGAATAAAAATAAAATTTTAACCTAAACGCTTAAAAATGTAATAAATTTCGAAATACTTGACCTTTTGAGGTGCAGTTTGAATCAAACGTTTGCTTTTACAATTACCTTTGAAAATGCGGATAGCTAGTCATATGCTTATCTTACTACCCTTGAACCTCCCTCCACATGGACGTCCCAAAGAGGAAGTTTTAAACAAAATTTCTTAGACCATAGCCATCCTGTACATAATTTTAAAGGTCTTAGTAAGGAGAGTACATAGCCGAAAACCAGACCTCAAAAGGTCAAATATGTCGGAAGTTGTTGTATTTCAAAGTTTTGATAGTATTATTTTATTCTAAACTTTGAACGCATGCCATTTCACTCCCGACAGTTATATTGAGGTCGGGTTTACGGCATTGTATTCTACATTTGAAGATCTTTAATTTTATATACATAAACCTTCTGGAATGTATTTAAATTTAGTATGCTTAATATCAAATTTTAATGTAACTCCTTATGGGTCAACCCCTAATTTCTAACCGTGATCCCCATATGGGATTTCTGGGGACTTTTCGGAGGAAGGTCAGGGGACGCCATAGAACACATTTCAAAAGAAATTGGCTTTCCAAAAATTATTTCATCTATCCCGACTAATTTTACTAGGCTACACTATATGGCATGAATATACAGTAAACAACAATTCTTTATTTAACTATATGTTAGCCTAGATATTGTGTAGTAAAAAATATATTCGTTATTCCTATACTTATAATATTTTTATTTCACTTTTACTTGGTTAAAATAATAGTTTTTTTATTTAGTTTTTGTAATCAAAAAGTAAAATGATTAAGGTACTCAATACGAAGTAACTAAAAATTTATGTTATTCCTCCAGATTCAACTTTGAGAAACAGTACCCGCTATATAATTTAAGACCAAAGTTTAAGTAACTCTACCAGAGAATAGAACCTTTCTCTGGCTTATCCCCTCCAGTGACCACAATATAGGTTAGGATGAACTCAATAACTAAGTTACGATTATATCTTTGTTATTTAATGCACTTGTGCTCTTTATTTCAAGCCATAATTCTTGTTATGGCCTTAATTTGTGTATGTAGTTAATATTATCGTTTTCTTGAGGTTAATTGAAAACCATCTGTTGGTTAAGGTAACTAAATTTATGTATAAACAACATACATTAACATGTATAAACAATGCTAGAAATAAATAAAATACAATTCGATTTTGAGTCTTTCTGACAACTTTCGATTACGATTTCGAAACAAATTATACAGTTAAATCAAAGTTTTATTATCTATAATATACAGAAAAATACTTTCACGTTAGATATTCTTAATTTTGTTTTGCTGCGTTTCGATTTAACCCTTACATATACTACAAAATTACTCTAAATTTCATAGTGCGTTTTTATTTTTACTAAAGGGAAATTGGCTAACATGATATTTATTTACGTATTAGTATATTTTAAACTTAAAAGAGCCTTAATAATCAAATATATTTGTTCAAACAGTTCTTGATTTTTTCTGTACAACATTTTGGTTGAAATGTTATTTGGATAAAACAAATTGTATACTGGGTGTCTCTAAAATCAAGCAGGGGTCTAATACTTTTGTATTTGTCAACATACGATGCTAATATTTTTTAATTCGTTTTTGGCATGAAAACCTATTTTTGGAGTGTAAAATGTGGTAATGAACCAGTCCTCCTAGAAAGATATTCAATTTAAACATAAGTCTGATGTACATAAAATCGATATCTTTTATAAGTAAAGAGAAATGCAAAAAAAAAAAACTTTGGAAAGATGACAGAGTCAAAATTAGTAGGCGATAAAATTTTGTCCTAAAATCCAATTCCCGAAATTTTGAAATTGAATACTTTTGATACTTGCTTTAATTTTGACACTTGCTGTCTACCAAGGTGAAGTTTGCGCACTAATTGTTTGAATTCAAAGTCCTTAAAGATGGTGAGCGACAAAGGAAAATGAAGTTTCCTCAAATAATTTCTTTGAGGGCGTCCCTTGGTGGAAGTCATATGCAAATTGAAAAATAACTTATACCTCATAACAAATAACGTATAACAAAAACATTCCAAAAAATTTAATAACTAAAAATCGTAAACTTTAAATACGTACAATAGAATTAGCTATAAAATGATTTGGCCATTCTGAAAATTTTGTGTTCTGAATATATATTTTCGTTTTACTGCTCAGTAATTAATTAACCAACCAGAATTAGTTTAGTTTTTATTTGTTTCTTAGTACCATTTATTTAACAGTTTTAACAAGGCTAAATTTAATTCCCCTTTCTCTTTGACCTCATTTTGCCAATAAGAACATTAAGATGATTTGTGCTGATACTTTTTTACTTTGGGGTAAAAGTATATATTGCTGAAAATAGTTTTACCAACTATTTTTCCCTAAAATTTTGGAGCTGACTAGCAAAGAGTTTGCCGTAAAGGCTAAATGGTTATTTATGATTTATTAAGAAATCTATAAAGAATGATAAACACTATCCGCCAGCTAAATAACATAGATAGGATTATATTGACTATCACTGAAATTCCATTTTAAGTTTTTCATTCTTACTCGTGTGTATAATGTATTTATATAAACAATTTACTACTTTAATGTAAATTATTTTTTTGTTGTTCTAATTTGATTGTAATTTAAAAATATATTCTAAAAAAATGGAAAATTATTATAATTATTGTATAATTATTTACTGTTCTACTTAACTCACAAATTTACATGACAAATGTTGGAATGAATAGATGAGAATTTTAATTAGTCGTTGAAATGTTTTACACGTCAAATATCTTCCTTATTAATGTTCTGATTTGGAGCTTAAATTATAAATCGTACTTTTATGTTTTAGAATTGGTAATATCACGAAGGTGACATAAAAATTTCAATGAATAAATATAAACTTTTCCAATAAATTTTTTTTGGAAATAATTTAAATGACTTTAAAAATTGCTACAATCGTAGGACCTCCATATTTGTCTTCTATGTTATTAGACTATTTTTAAATGTGAAAGCCTCTTATATAATGTGTTGAGTTTTCATATCAAAAATTATCTCAAATTCTTTGCCTGTCATATAACATATCTGAAACAGTACAGTAGAATGCGATTTGGGAAAAATGAAAATACTAACTAGTATGGGTTAAAAGTTTTACTCTAAACTTAATGTCATTGATCTTACTCCATCTTAAGACACAAACATGCCTGTGGCTAATAGGAATTTAAGTATCTGATGTTATCAAACAGGACTGGGGCACTAAATGATGTATTGAAGTCAATCGATCATGTAAAGTCTTCCGAGTGACATTTATCTGGTGAAATAATATTATCAGCTTTTTCACATTAAAGGTGGTAATATACAGGGTGTGAGAGTGTTTCAGGATTTTGGGAGATTGGGCAAAAAAAAAGAAAAGAAAACCTGTAAACATATGTCCCAAAAGCTTCGCTAAGCCGATAACCGTCCTTTTGTTTTTCACGCTAAATATAAATAATTTTTATTTCCGTAACGAATCATTGTATTAAGTTCATATTTGCCATAAACCTTCATCGCAAAAATCAACGTTTCATGAAAAATCTATTTTTCCTATGTCTATTTCAAAAATTTAGGCTCTTTTCAATTTTAAACTCAAATATCTTAAAACCACCAAATTTTATCAAAATTTTAAAATACACACAAAAGTTGACCAATTAAATGATTTAACCAATGGTACCAAGTTTGTAGGACTCTGACAATAAATAATGGAGTTATTGCCATTGTCCAATGTATAAAAACATTGATTTTGCATTATTAATGCGAATTAATCTAATTTTATTATAAATATCCCAATAACTCCCTCATGTATTGTCAGGGTCTTACAAATCTGGTATCACTGGATAAATAATTTAACTTGTCAACTTTTTTGTGTCTTGTAAAACAAAAAAATAAAAAATACCGGATTTGATATAGTCTTAAGGGAATAAAAATCTAATATGGCCTGTACTGAAGATTCTTAAGTCTGATTATCCAAAGCTGATTATTAAATAAGGCTAAATAAAGCTAAATAAAGCTGATTAAGGCTGATTATTACATAAGGTGTGTTCTGCGTCTCTATAAAACATACTTTAAGCTTATAATCACAAGGAATATTTGATCATGATTGTAAGATGACATTTACGCCATCTCGACGATTTAATCTGCTTCCTCCTTGAACTTTATGCCATCAGTGGAATCCTCTTATATTCATACTACTGTATATGTAATACTAGGTGAATATTAATTTTTCATTCTCCATGATATTTTATACCTTAAATGCCTATTCATCACATTACACTGATAAAAGCCTTTAAAGTAAATATGAAACTGACATATGAATACATCATTATCGATTTTCAATGGAATTATACATATCAGAATATTAAACAGTATTATCTTAATGCCGTTGTTTTAGTGGGTTACAATGGACGACATAAAACTTAAAGGCTTTTCCCCCAGAATTAGTTTTTTTCAACCTTTAGGGATCGGCAAGAAATTATGATTATTTTTCTAAAAAAAAAAAAAAAATCAATTGAATGTAAATTAAAATTTTTGTGCTTGATACAAAATCTTGATCTATTATAATTTATTTTTATTGGCTTGTTTGATCGGCTAATGAAAACAAACAGAAACTAAGGTAATGGAGATTAGGGAGATAAGGTAGAGCACCATATGGGAAAAAAAACTATGCCATTGTTACTCCATATAATTTAAATATTTCAGTTCAATGGGTTAAAACGTACCTTGAAAGAAATGTATGGATAATACCATTAAATAGTATATCTAACTTCATATCCACTTCAAAATACGCATACTTAAGGATGACTCTAATGCGAGCAATATTGTATAGTATAATTTTTTCAATTGTTACCTTACATACAAAATAAAAAAAAACTTATCATTTTTATTTGAATATTTTTTTATAAACTATATTAGATAGCTGACACAAACTTTCTTCTGGCAGTGAATGAATTCACACCACCCAACAACGCTGTTTTGATCGCTCAGTGAGTATTGTGCAGTTCTACTATCCCCTCAGTTCCACTCCACGAGCGCAGCAACGTTCTGCGTTTACTTATAAACACTACATATAATTTTCTCATCAACAATTATACGTATAGGGTATAAATAAAAAAAATTTATCACTTAATCATTTTTATAAATTTAAAGGTTACTAATGAAATGTATTTCAAGTTTATATCTTTTTACACCATTTACTTTTTAACCCATAAAACACCAATACTTTTGATTGTAAATTTATCAGAAATGTGTGTGTTGTTTTTATCAAGTTTCTTAACCCTTAATAAGCTTCAAAATTTTAATCAAAATTATATATTTAAAAGGAATTTTCGAACTTAAAAATTTCTAAGATTAAAAAATTAACGATTGGAATTATTTTAAATTAGGACATATATATAAAATTTCATTGAAATCAAATGATTGGGGCTTTTTCTAGTTATAATGACAGCCCGAAACACACTGAAAACCTTTTTCATTAAGGGTTCACCAAACAAATACATCCACCAACAAATCAAATTTAAAAATGTTTACAATGTAAACAATAATTTCCCCATTTAATATTAGACAGGTTGATAAATAAAATAAATAGCTACCAGTTTAATTTCAAACAGTTGAATTATTATTATAACTATCCAGGGAGTATAATATCTAAAAGAATTTGTCATTAAATCATTCTATTATGTCTTAATTTACTGAAATAAAAGAGTTTTTATCACAATTTGTAAAGAGGCATTTTGTTGAAATTTCTCCCCTTTAAAGTGAAATGTGCCGAGAGCTATTAATATTTACGCTCAGTGGTTTTAAAGTTGTTAACCATATTACGAGCGATAAAAAGAAGGCGAATTACTCCTACTTAGTTTAAAATTGCTTTATTTTGAGAACACCTTTTTGAACACTGTATTTTAAGGATAAAATGGCTGTAACTATTTCAATCGTAATAAATTAAAGGTTTAAATATTTTTATTTTATTTGTGTGAATTCTTTTTACCGAGTAAATCTTTATTGAAGGTATTAACCCCGTTGAAGGCTTTTACGTGGTTTAATATTATTTCTTAATTAGAATATTTCATAGAAGACAAAAAAGTCTTATGTAAAATGTACGGAACATTTTTTTGCACTTGGTGTATGCGTTTGATAACTATCACAAAACCGACAACTGAGATGAAACAAAGTCTGAAACCATATATAACATATGGTCTGTATATCATCATTTGGGTCATATGGCAACTGAAACAATCTTTGGTCAGCATAGGCTTTACTGAATTTTCATAGTGCCATAAATAGAACGAGTCATAAACCTGTAGGCCCTTTAACACCACAGGTGCATGCGACATATGAACTAGAAGTTTGAGTGTTCTCGAGATAGCTGTTGTCCCAGTTTAAACTTAATCACAGTTTGTTTCTAAGCATATTTGTCTCATACATGTTGTAACTACCTTCCTAAATTAGTTTAATTTTATAGGAACTGTAAAATGTGACTATTATTTTTTACTTGTGGATTTAAAATTAAATTATATTTAGTCCCTGTAATGTCTATTCAGTTCTACAATAGTTCATGGAAGTATTTTAGAAATTGTAAAAAGATTCAAGATTCTATTGTTTGGTGCAATTAACACTAATTCAAGGGTAACGTTAAACAAAACCTTATGAAAATTTGAATATCATAATTTTTTTTAAATTTGTTTCCCAACATTAAAAAATATTATATATAAATGACTGTACAGAACACAAATTAATTTGGCATTTATTTAGTGTTATATCTGAAATGACTTTTCCTCTCATTGGTTGGTATAAAAACCCTTTTTCTTTAGTCATACTGACTATTCATTTACTTCCATTTACATTTTGTTACATCCACTTTAAGCCTAGAGGAGATTTTATTTTGTCAGCTCTCTCAATTCAGCTTCATTAGTTTTGTCTGTGCTAAAGGCTCAAAAACAAGTACGTAAAAGTAAAGAAGTACCGGTTGACTCCAGAATTTAGTAAATAATAAATAAAATGGTTTAAAGATACTGGTCCAAAAGGTAATGGCAATCAACATTCCCTTCCTCATTTCCAAAATTTTTAAGCAACTTTAATTTAAATGATTTAAACTTTTTATATTAATGAAAAATTCCGTAATAATAACAGTATATCACCGGCATATCTCCAATGTTATACAATAAGTTTCCAAGTCAATCAGTGCATTGAAATCACTGATGCAACGAACATTTTTATTTAAGATGATGACATTAAAATCTGCTAAGTGTAATCAACTAACCATATTCGTTAATTAGACACAAAATATAAAACTCACCGAATATTTAGACCTGAATCTCACACCTCAACATGTAAAATATTCACTTTCCACACAACCGGGAGTTTAAAAAACGCTCTCATAACGAGCGTCTTGTTTGTATGGCTTTTATTTGTCTTAAACAAACACGTTTGATGCATTTCAGTCTTCAATGTGTCTTATTTATATATCAGATAAATAATACAAATGTTTTATAATACAAATGGTTAATGTAATTTAACAATCTTAACATTGATGCACACGGATATATGTTCTAAGCTAATTTATTGCAGGTGTAAATTTACGTCCAAGTTAACGTTGGTGCAGTTAGTACTCACTGATCTGACATATTTCACAAACCCATACACAGTCAGCTTGTACAAGTCATGTCAAATGCTCATTAATTTACGAGATTCATTACAAGACGATTTCCCTTGTTTATGTCCAGAAATAAAATACTTAATTGGCACCTGGCATACAAAGAGCAAAATGTTTATGTTTATCTTGTTGTCCGTATAGGGGTATACATTATGTAACTGTAAATAAAAGATGGATGAACCAATCCAAATAAATTTACATACATAAAAAAATATGTTTTAGTTTTGTCATTGTTTCTAATCATATGGCAATGAAATTAATTGGCAAAAGATTAAAATTAATATTAGTAAATCAGTAGCCAAAATGTTTTTGTAATAAATAATGTAATAAATTATACTGGAATAAATAACTATGCCCATGTTTTCAAAATATAAAATGATAGTTGTATGAAGCTTTTATGAAAATGTATTATTTCATAATGTAAGAAAAGTACCCTATTTTACCATAATAGGGTAGAAATTCCTCCAAGCAGAAACAATTTTTATTTTAAAAAATTTGCTTTACATAAACATGATATATCTAAGTTACTTTAGTAGTTAGATGTCTAACCTGAAGGCTGTAAGAGGCTTTGAAAACTATTCTGGTTGCCCCGAACATAGGTTTTACACTGCACAGTTCGTAAGTTATAAGTGTCTAACTCTTACTTTTGACATTCATGGCCTCTGTTTTATTCTACCCTACTTTTCATAAACACTGTGACATTATCAAGCGCACAAACATTTCGTCATAAAGTTATACACATTTACACACTACACAAACATATAAATATTTGTGACATATAACATACATTTAAGAGACGGACGGATTCGTTAGTCGTGAGCGGTGCATCCAAGTTGACCTTTGGTCCGTGACGTTTATCTACCAGGACATCAACCTGTCGAACAATGAATACCGTAGGCTTTTTTAGTGTGGGTTGTTTAACTTAAATTATAAGTGGTCATGTTATATTTTCTATTTAATTATATATGATGTCTAACTCATTTAATATATATTTTCTAATTGTAAATGAGTTTTATTCAAAGACTGACATTTTAATTTTAGCATTTATGTTTAGTCAAACAAATTATTTATTCAAGGGTCTTTATTAAAGCAATTAAAAGAGTTAAGTAGTATTTTTCTTTCTTTGGCAGCAAAGAATTCGTTAATTAACCAACATTTAAAAAGCTTTACAAATAAACTAAGAAATCCCATTCTTGTCCTTATTTGAAATTCCACTTATATTAACTGCTTTAAACAAAATAATAAACGTATCAACCATTGATAAAAATACTTTTTAGTATTTTTATCATAGGCAACTTAATCACACAATTGATTGAGTTATATAAAGATAAGTGATATAGTGATTAACGTGTTATTAATATGAAATGTTTTGTTTATTTTTAACTCGTTAGGATTATGTCCTTCTTTAATTTCATTTCTTCAAACCATTACTGAAAAACTTTGATTTAACAATCATCAGAATATTTGGGAGAACTAATTGAATGAGATAAATCATGTTCTGAAATGAAGACCTTATTTATAGGATTTTATTTCAATAATGAAACTTCATGAACTATGAGTATGAGATATTTAATGCTTCAATGAGTTTTTTTAGTAAAGAAAAACACTAGAGTAGAAATTTCTTATATGAATGTTTCATTCAATCATTAAAGTCTTACTACGAAAAATTAAATACATTTATATATATATATATATATATATATATAATATATATATATATATATATATAATATATATATATATATATATATATTGATTTTAATTTTAGGTGGTTACACTAGTTCGATTATTAGTGACACTGAGTGACTTACGCAGTTTAATTATTTACAACTTGTCAGTAAAAATCAAGACAAAAATAACAAGGTCTGAAGCGACAATCTACCAAACTCGAGGATAATTTAATTTCACTTTCCTTGAGGCCAAAAATAACAGATTACATTAAACTTTGCTTTAAATCCATCTCTTTATCCTTCCAGCTTAGGATTCTGTATTATGTTTATATTATAGATAATTTAACCCCTAATATACTACCATAACATTATTCTTCCACAAACCAAAGCTGGTTGAGAGTATTTAAATCATCATTTTAATTTAATTTTAATGGTTCTTAGATAGGTTTAGCATATAAAATAACAATCGTTCCATTTATTAGTTTTTCCTTACTTTATATCAGAAAAAAAAATATTTGAGTGATAATTTATAACAAAGTTTCATACAAGGTTCTACTTTGACTACGACCCGGAATGAAATTGAATACATCAACAATATCGTGTCCAAAGCATTCTTCCGTTTTGGATATATATTATGGCTGTCAATTCAAAATTTCAAACCAACTCGGCCTCTTCTGGTGCTCTACAAGACGATTTTCACCCCATCTTGGACTACGTATCCATATATTGGTCTCCATACCAGCTCAGCCACGTTGAGCAGCTAAATAAGGTCCAATTCCACTTCGTGAGAGTATTGGGGGTCCGGTTGTGATGACTACCTTGATGAACCAGTAGTCAAACAAGCATTTGTACAGTAGTTGTTCAACTTTTCAATTTGCAACCTCTACAAGACACCAAATCAATGACCTGATTTTTCTCTACAAGATAGTAAATGGATAATAATGGAAAAGATCCTTGTCCATCTTCGGTCGCATTTTCCAACTGACTGCCTACGCTTACAACAATGGTCTGGCGAGACTCCATCGATTGGGAGGTGTTGTGGTTTCTGGTACCGATTTTTTCCTTTAGAGTAAAAGTGTCAAAATCGTAATTTTACAGGAGACGCAAATAGTATATTTCGTCACTAGTCCGGAAAATGGACGTTATCGGTGCAAGATCGAGTTTCAATTACGAGGCGAAGCCGAGTACTTGAATTCGATCGAGCACCGATATACCACTTTCGGACGAGTTACGAACAGTACTTTTCATCATACCACCTTTAATAAATTTACAGTTTGGATAAAAATTAATAAATTTTAACCTATATACCCAATCTTACGGTGTTATTTGTTTATCTTGTATTTGAACTATTTGCAGCTGTTATTAAAACCACTGTCCCGAAAACCACTGTTTTGCGGTCTAGTCCCGAAATTTTGTTTACCATCACGTTTATCCAACCCACCGGGAATCAACTAGTTTCGATCACAGCTTACCGTTCCGAAAACAACGTTTATCGCAATGGTATTATGAAAAAACAGTTTTTTATCCACACACATAAGACAGTAGTGAATATTTGACTTGTTTTAGATTTTAGAAGTGTCTGACTATTACATAACATTAGTTTTACATAATTTTTACTGTATATCTTCTATATATCAACAGATAAGCATGTTTCATTTCCTCCTTTTTTCTCAGCTCGTGTTCATCGTAGGAGAAATCCGTGCATACCGTTAGAAAGGTTCATATCGGACTCCAGGGCACGCCCCACAGGCTTTCAAAGTTCCAATTTTAATCTTATTTAGGAAGGAGAATTGATTAAGTCATTAGACAGCTCTACTAAAAACAACTGCTATAAAAACTGGAAAAACTGATCTTTCAGTTATAAAATGTTCTTAAGCTTCTTGGGTCCAGATGAACAAAAATGTTGGTCGAATTTAGATCACGCGATCTCTAGTGTTAATTAAATGACTTACGAAGTTGTCATATTTAAATTTTGGTATGTACGTGATTTCATCGTTAAGTTTGGACTACAAATCGCTACATACGGGTTTTCATTTTCAAAAAAAGTATAAAAGTACTTACTCTCCGTGAAAGACTCGTACATCTAAATGTGTGAGGTTATCACACTATGGAAGCAATTAACTACAGCTTCATTAGTATGATAGCCTCTATATCCATGTATAAATGGTTTTCACTCTTACTCAAGGTTACAGCTGATATACAAAATTCTCTTTTTTTTGCTTCTAGATCACAACAGATATTTTTTAGATTTTTAAAATCTATAACTATGAGATACGAGGTCTACTATCTAAAACCATTTTCGATAAAAACTGGACCTATGAGGTTTTCACACTAAGCCATCGCTAATGGCTTTGCGTTGCCAACCTTCAGGAGAACAGTCATCAGGTTGCTGCAGCCGCATACCATTGAAAATAGCTTCTGCTCTGTACATTGACTAGTTTGTGATTAACTTAAACACAATTTTTTTATAATTGTTTTATTTTATTATTGCTTTTGTCTTTCAATCAAATTAATTTTCAAATGCTTTGTAGATAGCATAATTTAACTTATTTATTTCAATATTTGCTTTGTCTTTCATTAGTATTGAATAATTAAGCAATGAAAGGGAAAATATTTTATATTTATTTAGCTAACATAACCACCTACATAAAACAGTAGTCTATCAAAAACATCTGATTGTCATAACAATAATAAATACCAACTCAAACATGTGGAACATTTATGAACACAAACAGTACAGGAGTAACTTGATATTACATCTCCCTTCCTTTGGACTTGAGAAAAGGACTTTTTATTCAAATCTTCTAGGAGGCCGAATAGTGCGGTTGTTTCTCCTTAATTGGGGTGAACTCATGGTAACCACTGGAAATTTGTGTTGCTGTTCTTCACTGTTGTTCTTAATAAGATGGAATCTATTTCTTCTAAGTTCAGTCCCATTTTCAAGCTGCACAATATAGGAGCGTGGATGGTCAGCTGTCTTCTTAATCTTTCCATACTTCCTTATGTCAGTGATCCATACTTTATCCCCCGCATCCAGAGGCGGCAAATCTTTAGCTCCCACTCTGTTGTCGTGGTAAGATTTATTTTTTAGCTTCTTCTCATAGTCTTTTGCACGAAAATCTTGCATCTTTTTATCTGAAACTCTCAAAAAGTTGTCTACTGATGGAATATTTGATCTTATTTTTCTACCGTATAAAAGTTCGGCAGGTGATAACCCGGACTCCAGTGGTGTTGTTCTGTAAACAAGTAGTGCCAAGTTTACATCTGAGTTTTTACTAAGAATCCCTTTTGCTCGACCCACTGCATTTTCTGCTTCTCCATTTGACTTCGGGTAGTGTGGACTACTCGTTACTGCTTTAAAACCGAAATCCGAGGCAAACTGCTTAAATTCTGCTGATGTGAACTGGGTTCCCCGTCCGTGCGAACTTCAAGAGGTATCCCATGACGTGCGAAAACGTTCTTTATTTTTCCTATAACAGTTTCTGATGTAAGCCGATCAACATGAATTAATTCTAAAAATCTTGAAAAATAATCCTCTATGACCATATACCACTTATCTTTAAACTTAAATAAGTCAATTCCTAATTGGGTCCAGGGTTCTTTCGGAAGTTCACTTGGAATCAGAGTTTCTGATCTATTTACTCTATGTTCCAAGCAAATAGAACAGTTTGCTATCAACCTTTGTATGTCCACTGAGCAACCAGGCCACCAAACTGACTCTTGCAGTCTTCTGCGGCACTTCACGATTCCCAAGTGGCCCTCATGAATACGAGACAGTAATTCAGTTCTTAGTGGTTTTGGAATGAATATTCTACGACCTTTCAAAATCAAACCTCCCTCACATACAAGTTCGTGTCTATCTTTCCAAAAGATTGACTGATTATCAAACTTACCCTTTTCGATGCAACTTTTCAAGTATCGACTCTCTGCGTCACTCTGCTGAGCTTGTCTGATTTCATCTAACTTGTTGTCAACGTCAATTCCTACTATCGAGTCCACATTTTCTTCTTCTGATCTTGTGTTATGAATGTTTTGAGTGTTTGTATTTCTTGACAAGAAGTCGGCGACTACATTGTTTTTCCCAGGCAAGAATGTCATTCTATAGTTGAATGATTGCAATCTAAGACGAAACCTTTGTAATCTTGGTGACAGATCTGAAACAGGCTTCTTTTCGAGTATGGTTAACAGTGGTTTGTGGTCCGTGCATATTTCAAATTCTGTTCCTAGTAAAAAATGAGAAAACTTCTCACATGCCCACACAACCCCAAGCGCTTCTTTTTCAATCATAGCATACAGTACCTCAGTCTTTGTTAGAAGTAGGGGGACTTGGCCGAAGTAAGGGTGGAGCGGCAAAGAGCGGCAACCCCCCCCCCCCCCCCCGAGACCACCCAAGTTGCGGACCCCCCCCCCCCCCGAGGACCCCCCCCCCCCCCGAGGACCCCCCCCCCCCCCCCGAATTAGTAGAGGTATTTGACTTTTTTTTTTTTTTTTTTAAATTAATTCATTTTTGTTTATTTCCATTTATTTCGTTTATTTCATTTATTTTCGTTTATTCCATTTTTCAATTTACATAATTTGCTTCCCGCCTAAACACTACCCACGCCATCAACGTTAGTTACATAACCGTCCGCATGTCCTTGAAACCCGCGCGCTTTTTACAAAATGTCGTTCGACTCATACACTGTAAGTAAGGGATTCACTCAGTCTTACACAGTCACTCGTGCGGTACAGACATGAGCGCGTCCGGATTAATTGACGAATACTTGAATGCATTCATGGCCGACATCAACGCCGCGGACGACAACGCTACACTCGAGCAGATACCAGTTCCACCATCACCGAGGCCTAAGAAGAGGATAAGACCTACGCCTAAGCCTAAAGTGGAAGAAACAGCAAAACCAGGATGGGTTCCAAAACCTTCAGATGACTGCCCCATCGTGTCATGGCTTGAAAATGGACAATTTTACGCGGTACAAAATCCATCAAACAGCGGACCAGTGCTATTAAAAATGGAAATGTATGATGGTTCGGATATGGTGTACAGATGCGGATTATTTATAGACAAGAATAGTGAATTATACGAGAGCGTCAACCAAGTAGTGGACAAGTCAGAGAATATGTGGATTAATAAAGCTACGGGAGTACCGAAGATTAGCGGCTTGACACAAACAGTAACACGATACAGTAAGACAATAGAGAAACCGAAAAAGCCAATGATAAAACCGAAAAAGCAAGATGTGCGTAGAAGACCCACCAAGAAAACATTGTAGGAACAACGTCTAGACACTGTGGAGTGCGACCTCGCCGAACACCTGCGCTCATAAAAAATCCATGATGGTCGCCACCCTTCTCAGAATTCATCGACCACCTGCACAAACAAAAGAAGCGGAACGACCCTTCTCAGATTACATCGACCACCTGCATCCGGCCACCTGCACAAACAAAAGATTGGACACCTGCGGGACGATCCTTCTCAGATTTCATCGACCACCTGCACAAACAAAAGAAGATTTATGATGTCTAGACATTGTGGAATGTGCCAAACACCTGCGGGACGACCCTTCTCACGTTTCATCGACCACCTGCGCACATAAAAAATTCCAAGATGGCGTCGCAGGCAACAAAAACCGAACGAACGGACCGACCGAGCATCATTCTTCGCCTGGAGACCACTTCGACTAGTCGCATCATCCTCATACTCTCATCATTACCATGTCGAGCATCAGCAGCAGCATGACTTCAGAGTCCGCACCTGGTGTAACGATGGACCTGCGGACATCATTGAACACCTGCAAGTCCAGCTCTCCGGCCTACACCCGCCTGTCTGATCTGCGAGAGGAGTGCAGCTATGCGATCAGCGGGATGGAGCGTGTGACCACTCCATTCGGCGAGACAGTCGTCGTCATTCTCGAGGGTCAAGTCGGCGATGATTTCTTCCTACGAGTCTACCTGCCCAGACGTTTCAACCAAGTACTGAGCGATCACGACATCGAGCGGTACAACAGCGGCTTCGGAGATCGCCTACGTCTGGTGAAGCGCAGTCCACTTCCAGGCAGTAAATTCACACCGTTGGAATTTTTGTAAAGCAAGAAAAAGAAGACTCAAGATTTAATTAACCTTTATAAATTTTGATAGCTTTCGTAAGCAATAAATAATCCATGTACATTACAGCATAAACTAATGTCTTTTATTTTAAGATGAAACCCCAAACCTTTATATTAAGAAAAGTGTATGGTATTTAGTTTTAGTGTCAGTAGCAGTCATGAGCTTGAAGTGGCAGCATCCATTCTCAGCCATTGTGGCGGGTCCATCGGGCAGTGGTAAATCACATTTTGTGTCCAAGTTTATTGAACACATAAATGAAATGTGTGATGTAAAATTTGTCAAAATCAACTGGCATTATGGTAGTGGTGGAGGAGGAGGTGATGTAAGTAATTCCAAAATAAACCACATTGAGGGCTTACCAGACTTGAGTGATTATGATGGTAAGGAACCAATACTGGTTATAATTGACGATATGATGCGTGAGGCAGATGATAGAGTGGTGGATCTATTCACGAAGGGTTGTCATCACCGTAACATCAGTGTGTTTTTCATTACTCAAAATCTTTTTCATCAGGGTCGTGGGCAGAGAGACATCTCACTAAATGCTCACTACATTATATTTTTTAAAAATCCCAGAGACAGAGTACAAATCAGATATTTAGCCAGGCAGATATATCCAGACAGCCCAAAGTTCATAGAGGAAGCCTACAGTGACGCCACAAAACAGGCACACGGTTATCTACTTTTGGACTTGAAACAGTCGACATCTGAGGACATGAGAGTACGCACTTGCATATTCCCCGAGGATCGTGTAAACTACGTGTACTTACCAAAGAAAAAATAAAAGTAAGTCAGTTGCAATCATGTCGTGCTTGAAGAAGGACGCACCGCTGCTCAGAGCGCTGATACATACAACACCCAAGGAACGCAAGGCACTGTTAAAGGTTTGTGACAAGAGTCGCATTCGTTCAGTCTGCGAGTGCGCCTACAACGTGCTACGTGGGAACGTACCTCTGTCGAGTAAGACTAAAAGTCAGTTGAGCAAACATAAAGTGACTCTGAGACGCTTAGTAAGACAAGGACAGTGTTGGGGACAGAAACGAAAGTATCTAGTGCAGAAAGGTGGCGGAGTTTTTATTCCATTACTATTGAGCACAGTGTTACAGGCAGCAGTCAGTAGTGCATTGGGAAAGTGAAATGGATGTCCAGACGAAGCCATTTTATTTGACTTTACTTAGCGGTACGGGTCCCTCAATACATTATTATCCGAAAAATACTACACATGATTTTACTGTACAACTACCGAATTACATTTGCTTGGACGGTAGAGATTGGGAAGTAGCGCTCGTAGAAGCGCATTATCCATGTACGCTCGCAACAGTAGACTCCGATGCTCTACTAAAAATATTTGGTTACAAAAAGGAAGAAGTCAAGAAGTCTGCAGGAAAAGAAGGCAAACCATTCAGCAAAAAAGAAGTATGGATCGTCGACGTTAAACCAAATCCCGGACACTACACTTCAGCCGAAGATTTGTTGAAACACATCAACGGGTTGAAAACTGTAAAGAAAACTGGAAGTGTATTCGATATTGACGAAGCAAAGCGTCTTAAAGTAACGTTCGGAACAAATACATTGGGAACTACCGAAGGAGTGGCCGGTTCCCCAAAAATCGGACTTCAGTTAGGAATAGTACGGGGAGACGAATTGGTAAATGCACCAGGTTTACAAACGAGTACTAGACCGATTAATTTAAGTCTTGGTTTACCATCACATATGCTCGTGTACTGCGATCTGATTGAAGAACAAATATTAAGCGATGCCCGTACACCGTTATTGAGGATTATCAATATATCCCACACGATAGATGATTATGGGACGTACAAGGCAGCACTCATCAATGATCCGCACTACGTACCGGTGAGAAAGAAGACATTCGAAAGTGTGAGAATTTATGTGAAGGACATCTTAAAGCGAGATCTCTCATTCCGTCACGGAGCGTTGACCGTTAAACTACACTTCCGACCGGCCGCTGCTGCACATCAATAATGGAGCACGCAAAGAAGATGGCTATCGTCCCGCAAGAGCTTATTGAGCGTTTACAGTCTACATCATCGGAGAAGTCATCAAACAATTTGTCCACTACGGAAGGACTGGATGTGGAGATGCAGAAAATAATGAATAACAAGAGTATAGACGATAGTGAAAAATGGAAACTGTACAATCAGGCGTTGCAACGTTTCTTACACTTTGCCTCTAATAATCGACAGTCGATTAATATTCCAATCGTGGATGCTACATTCGGTGATGATGCCCAACACCCGACACGGGGTGCAGCGGAAGGGCCAGTCGATGAGATTGTCGAAATGTTCTCAAAGACATACAGGAGTGACGCCCGCAATCTGTTACGGTTTATGAAAAAACCCGATAGTCGAATCAGTTGGGATATCAACTACTCGGTGTTTATCGATGGTCGAAAACTACCGAATGCGAATATAGTTGATATTTTGAATAACATAGTGAGAGTTCGAATGACCGAACGTATACCACCAGGATGGATGGAAGTGATGACCGCTTTGAAAGAAATGAATGTACCTCTAGAATTTATAAATAATACCAGAGCGTTACGGGAATTGAATGACACATTCAAATCATCATTGCGGATGACCAGTTCACCGAGTGCACCATCACCACGCAGAACACCGATGCGAGAGCGGCTACGTTCGTGGGCAATAGTGAAACGAGGAGCTAAGGAGCGACGCGGTGAGACATCATTACAGAGAACATTACGTGAGGTCGATGATTATCTAGCGAAAACACCGATTGAAGAAGCGGCGACTGGCGGCTATGCTACGTCAACTCCCGCAAACAGGGATGAATACCAGTGGGACAGGGAGCCGCTGGGCTTTTTAGACAGGTGGGAACCGTATCCGACCAAGTGAGCATGGACCGGCTCTATTACAACCCCGGCGAGCCCGGTGCGTTCGGCGGTGTCACACCGCTAGTGCGAGCTGCACGCAAGAGAGATATTTCAAAGTCGAAAGTAATCGAATGGTTACAATCACAGGATACTTATACATTACACAAGCCTGCCCGTAAACGCTTCCCACGCAATCAGTACTCTGTTTTCGGCCCGTATGAACTGTGGCAAGCGGACTTGAATGATATGCGAGGATTGAGTAAATACAACGATGGAGTCAATTACCTGCTGACCGTGATAGATGTGTTCAGTAAACGTCTGTACGTGAGAGCGTTGAAGAGAAAGGAAGGTGCAGAAGTGGCAGTGGCATTCGATGAAATATTCAAAGAAGCGACTAAAACTCCACGTTGCCTCCAGTCTGACAAAGGAACAGAGTTTACCGGCACCAAGACCAGACAGTTATTAAAAAAGTACGGAATAAAATATGTGACTACGCAGAATCCCGATGTTAAAGCAGCAGTAGTGGAACGCGTGAATCGTACATTAAAGTCTCGCATGTGGCGTTACCTGACTTACAAAAACACTTACCGATATATCGATGTACTGAACAAACTGGTGAAAGCATACAACGCCAGTGAACACAAGAGTCTCGGTGGCGGATTGCGCCCCATCGATGTGAAAAATGATCGGACGATAGCACAAGTGCTACAACGCATGTACAGTAAAATTCCACGCCGTGTTAAGCCTAAACTCAAGATTGGTGACACAGTGCGCATAGCAAAGGAGAAGGGCACGTTCGCCAAAGGCTACGAGACCAATTGGAGTAACGAAGTGTTTACTATTCGTAAAGTGAACACTCTGATGCCGCTGCCCATGTACACGTTGGCGGACCTCAAAGGTGAAGTTTTGACCGGTCAGTTTTACGAACACGAATTACAGAAAGTAATCTATCGGAGTGATCAACTATTCAAGATTGACAAAATACTGGACACTCGTGGCAGAGGCACCAGTAAGCGTTATTACGTCAAGTGGCGAGGTTACGGAGACGAGTTTAACTCTTGGGTGAGAGCGCAAGACTTACAAAATGTCTAACTCGCAATTCTTCCTGACGCTACCCAGCAACAGTTCTATGGAATATTTCCCCAACAATAAGGTGTCAAACTACACTACGCATCTTTCGAAACAGATACGATTGGAAGGTGCATGGGAGATGGCTCTGGTGGAATCTCACTATCCATGTTCATTTCCATTAGTGGGCAAAAACGAGATTATAATAATCGAACAGGATACTATTCTTTCCGCCATAGGTATGGAAGAGCCAGACAAGTACACGTTTACTCTGGACATGGGTTACTACAAGAATATAACCGAACTGCTGAATATGATTAATGATGCAAAGGACCTCATCGATTACGTGGAGTTCACTTATGACAAAGATGCGGACAGAGTGGAAATAAAAATACTGAAAGAAGATGTGGTTGCGATACATTTAGACTATAAACTAGCTTTACAGTTGGGATTCGATCCGCAACAGAAGGACATTGTGAAAAACAATAAAGCGTCATGGCCACCGAATCTATCAATGGGGCTTCCAGCTAACATGTACGTGTACTGCGATCTGATTGAGCCGCAGTTGATCGGAGACGCTTCTGCCCCGCTATTGAAGATCATCAACATTGACAGAGGTGACTACGTGCACGGGGCGAATAAGACTGTACTCTACACCAGCCCGCATTACGTACCGATCACCAAAGGAGCATTCGAGACTGTGGAAATCGACCTCAGGGATCACACGGGCCAAAACCTGTCATTCCTGTTCGGGACGTCGTACGTGAAGCTGCATTTCAGAAGAGCTCTGCATAATTAACTGTAATAATGGCTTCGAACGATCCGTACATGGCGTACTACTATCGCCAGCATTCGCAGACGGGCGGATCGATAGAAAAAGTGTTTCGCGGTGCTGCCTATCAGAGAGGACATGGAGTCGGCAGCTTCTTGGGCGGTATGTTTCGCACAGTATCTCCGATAATCAAGAGTGGAGTTGCAGCATTGGGCAGAGAAGCGTTAAAGTCCGGAATGGGTTTTCTAGGTGATGTGACTCTCCGCACGAAACATCCCAGAGATGCGGCAGAGGAGCGCATGAAAGAGTTTACCGGCTCGTTGAAGCGCACAGCCGATGACAAGATTGAACGAGTTCTCCGTGGTGGCGGCAAACGCATCCGTCCGGCATCCAAAAAGCGCGGATCGCGTAAGAGTGGCGCGAAACGCGCAACGCGCAAGACTTCCGCGAAGCGCGCTATGTCTGGCGGCAGGAAGCAGTCGAGTGGCCGTCGCACACAGCGTGTCACACCTCAGTCTCTGGCTAAACTCCTTAGAGGAAGGACGTCATCATCGCCGTCCAAGAAGAGAAAAGCAGCAGTTAAAAATAAAAGGAAAGTAGCAAAGGCAATAAGAGATATTTTTAATTAATCATGTCGTTCATACATCAAAGATCATGCGAATGCGTCAAGACGGAGCTAGACTTGTTTTCACTACCGCCCACACAGACGAGTATCGAAAATGGAAAATGGATTCAATACAAACCGATATCCACACTGACGGACGACTCACCGATAGAGTTTGTAGTGCCCGGCAATGGCGAGGAATACACCGATCTTTCGCAAACAATGCTGGAAGTCACAGCATCGATAATCAAGGCGGACGGATCGGCGATCGCTGCGGATGATGCAACAAAAGCTGGTCCGATAAATAACTGGCTACACTCGTTGTTCAGTCAAGTGGACATGTGCATGAATCAAAAATTGGTTACACCACAAAACAACACTTACGCCTATCGAGCGTACATCGAAACAGTATTGAACTACGGATTCGTTGCCAGGAAATCACATCTATCGTCCGTGCTGTGGAACGCCGATGATTCAGGCCATATGGAAAACACCGAAGACGATAATGATGGATTGGAAAAGAGACGTAAGCTAACGAAAGGAGGACGAGAAATCGATATGGTCGGTCATCTGCATTTGGACATGTGTAATCAGAATAAATATCTTTTGAACGGAGTCGAGCTACGCTTCAAGTTAAACAGGTCGAAAGATGCATTCTCCATAATGGTACACGAAGGTGACTACAAAGTGCATATCGTCGATGCGAACCTGTGGATTAGAAGATGCAAAGTCAGCCCGACCGTACTGTTGGCGCACAGCAAGATACTACAGTCCGGCACCGCTAAATATCCAATCACACGAGTGGACGTGAAATCATTCACGCTCGCTTCCGGCATAAGGAGCAAGACTCTGGACAACGTATTTCTGGGACAAGTTCCGAAGCGCGTGATTGTCGGTATGGTAACCAATGCCGCATTCAACGGTGATGTCAAAAAGAATCCGTACAATTTCAAGAATTTCGATTTGAACTACTTCTCACTGTACGTGGACGGTGAACAGGTGCCGGCCAAACCACTCCAACCCAAGTTCTCTCCTGCTGCTAGTGCAAAGTTCATTATGGCGTACAACACAATATTCAACGGCACGGGAATACATTTCTCAGACGCTGGAAACGTGATTAGCAGAGAAGATTTCGAAAACGGATACTGCCTTCTAGTGTTTGATCTGACACCCGACCTGTCTGCCAGCGATACCGGCCACTGGAATCTCGTACGCAACGGCAGCGTGCGTATGGAGCTGGGATTCGGCACCGCGCTAACCGAGACTGTCAACTGTTTGGTGTACGCAGAGTTTGACAACGTAATTGAAATCGATCGACACCGCAACGTGATGGTCGACTTTGGTGGTTAGTCTCTCATCAACACTCGTACGAGATGGATCGCTTACGCAGAGTACGTTGCAGGAATTTGGCTGCTCCCATCATTATTGATTTCCAGAGTTTCAAAGACAACATCAATGATTACATAATGAAGGAAGTCTGCGTTATGGAAGTGGACAGCGGAATACTACTGATGCATCACATCGCCAAACCGCCATTCAACAGGGACGAACTGACCATCGACAAACATCGAGAATCACACTGGCTATCGAAACACTATCACGGATTAAAGTGGGATCAAGGGGACATTAGCTACAACGACTTGGAACAAAAGCTAAGAAAGATAATCGCCAAACGACACACCGTCTATGTCAAAGGATCGGAAAAGAAGAGTTTTATATACAGACATTTAGTTATTGATCACTGCACTACCAACGTTATCGACTTGGACGATATCGGATGCGGTTCACTGGCGACAATCAACAATCTACTATCGAAATCCACGCTGCGATGTCGCCATCACAGATCACCGAACCATCGATGCTCACTCTCTAATTGCATCGCATTGCACGGATGGTTATTTTTGACTAACAATATTGACGATGAATTGGAATCTACAGATGAAACAAGTTCGTATTTCTGCTCTTGCTTTCACACGTCTACGAGCACTACAACGAGTACTACCACCGCAACTGTTGGCATCGACACCGTAGAATGAATACCAATCAGATTGAGAAATATCTATCGACTCTGCCAGTGCACAATCATGGGGTCTACGCCGCCGACCGACTACCGCATCGCATCTCCCCGTCTACAGCAATCGTTGTGAATACCGATCCACACAATGAAGCCGGTACGCACTGGGTTGCATTCTACCTGGACCGAAAGAGTGATGTCATTGAATTCTTCGACAGTTACGGACAACCCCCGCATCTGTACTTCTACCAAGGATTCCTGAGACGTAACGCTCGTCGTTACCTGTACAACGAGTATCGCCTACAAGATGATGACAGCACAGTCTGCGGTCACTACTGTCTGACTTACCTGTACTACCGAACTCACCATGATATGAGGATGATGGACTTCGTGCAGCTCTTCGACGACACCTCCACCGCTCACAATGATGCGATGATCAGAAAACTATTCACCAGATTGTATAAACACTTGTAGCAATGTTTGCTTTTTTCTTTGTAAAAATCTTTTATTTTTCTTTGTATTGTAAAGTAAAAATCTTTTTCATTTATCTTGTAATGATATTTTTTTTTTCTTGTAATAAAAAATGAGTACTCAACAAACACCAATCTTTTCATTTCCTTTTAGTATGTAAGTTTTCATTTTTGAATAGGCTCAATATTTTAAAGTGCATTTAGAAAAAACAGATAGTTTAATCTTTGAACAGACTCGACATTTATAATTTACTTTCAAAGACCAGAGGGTCTAGTAACTCAATATTTCAAAAGAGTCTGATAATTTACTCATTGCACATATTTGACATAATAGTTCAAAGTGAAAAGAGCCTATTCGTTTAACCTTTATACAGACTCGACATTACATTTTTACTTTCAAAGACCAGAGAGTCCAGTAACTTTATATTTCAAAAGAGTCTGATAGTTTAAGTATTTGTACACATCTGTGCAGACTCGTCATTTATATTTTACTTTCAAAGTGAAAAGAGTTTGATATCTTAGTATTTTTAAAAAGCAAAGAGTCTGACAGTGAATGATCTTATTACTAAGTGTAAAACTGGAAAATGAAAACAAGTATGTCAATACAAATGACTAGATTTATTGAATCATTCTTAAACCTAACATCGAGTGTTCTGAAATTATTCGACATAATAGAAACTTTATACAATATTTGAAAATGAACTTGATACAATATTTTAAAAGATCAATACAAAAGGGTAGATTTATTGAAACAATCTTAAAACTTTCCTTGAGTGTATTAAAAGAAATGATTCAACAGAACATTAATTTACAAGAATGAAGTTTATACATTATTTACAAAAGAATAGAAATTTATATAATACACAACAAGGATAAAACATTTATAAAATAATCAACAAATGAATTTGATTCGTTTATAAACTTTACATACAATCAACAACAAGAAAAATTTACACACAAAAATAAATAAAAGTTCATATCACAGTCCACAACAGTCCATAAACAGTCCATATCACAGTCCATCACACGAATACACTCCCGAGATCCGAACAGAGCCTACCCGATCACACTCATGCGACTTAAATTATACTGTCTAGTCGTCTACGTCCATCGGCGCTGGTAGAGCTGGAGGTAACGGTGGCGCCCTGGGGGGAATAGCATAGTGCCCCCACGGAAGCGTGTTTATTCCGTCCTCTGGCATTACGTAACGTTTATCATCATATGGTGCCAGGGACCGCTTCCTTACCACAACGGTGTATATTATGTGGTGTTTGCTTTGGAACCTCTGGTTGTCCGTACTTTTGATAGTCTTGTTGTATAAACAATCTAGGTAATCTTGTACGGACAGTTCCTTTGCAACTACGGCGCGGTTGACGCCCTTTGCCCGCTTTATCGGCGGAGGCGCACCACAGTCGTCGTCATCTCCGTTACCAACAGCACACGTAAAGCCTCCGGATACCATACAATATAATTTTGCCATCAAGCCGACGAATAACCTAATAACTCTCCCACCGACTTCGTCCTTGAATTTCCCCAAAACCCTAGCGTTGCGCCCGTCGTAGCACATGTGGTTCTGGGGATAGTTGCTGGTGTCGAAGTCGTCCAGGTGCGTCATCATGTCGCGGTAGACGTCTAGGGTACGGATGGCGTAGACGATACCATCTGTGTCCATGTAGGCCATCTTTATATTCTCGATGCCGTACCTTTCTACCATATCGTAGTGAAAACCGTACATCCACCGT